>CAIGRB010073527.1:0-17585 GCA_903798255.1 Fraxinus quadrangulata | reverse complement strand
CATAGTGTGTGAAATGGTATATGAAGAGACCTATACTAGATACTCCATACATAACCTAAATCAGTAATGAAAAATATGTTACAGCTCATCAATTAAACACATACTTGATCACAACCAACAAAATCAAGTTTAATGTATATCATGTTGTAAAATAATTTTCTGAATAAAATACTTTTGTTTTCCCTTTAAAAAAAAATTGACTCATAACATAAAAAAAAATATTTTTATTTGTTTTCTTGTATAAAACATGAATACACCAAGCATAAAAAACAAAACAAAAAAATATCAAATTCACACAAACAAAACACAAAACAAAAAATAGAAATACATGAAAACAAATAATTGAATGAACATGATGCATGTATAACTTAATGTCATATAATGATAAAGCACAAGTATGCACCAATAAAAATACCTAATCAATTAGGCACGAAAATACTCTTACCTTTAAGAGTCTCGTGATCTATTCATAATTTTTCGGATCACTTTTTTTCACCCAAACTTGCCTAGTGACATGAACATTTTCGATCATTTGTGTCATTAACTTGGTCAAACGACTCACCTGATTAGTAAAAAAGTCAATCTGACCAACAAACTCCTGATTCTTATTTCTATTTAAGTTCCCGTCTCTATTTCTGTTTAGGAAATAAAGACACTTAGACCTTATGTGTCCTAACTCACCACAGTGAAAACATGTAGGGATAAACCTAGAACCAAGGTTTTGAGATCGTTGATATGTATTCATAGGTTGGCGGGTCCTACGCTGTCTAGTAGGCCCCTGTCTAACAAATTTCTTAAGATTGGGGTTAGGCACATGTTTAGGCTGGTCAGTAGTATGGACAAACGAAGTTTTAAAAGTACTAGCATTGTTTCCCTTAAAACCTAGACCTCCCTTGTTTCCAGCCGACTTGTCTATTCCTAAAATATTGTCTAACTTTTCAAAACCACTAGAAAAGGTAAGTAGTTGAGACTTAGAATGTTCTAGGTCGATCAGAAGGTTCTTAATATGTATGTCTAAGGTCTTTTTCTTAGTGATCAACACACTAAATCTCTTAGAGGACTTCTCAAACTCACTGGTGATGTATTTAACCTAAATCTCTGATTTTTCATTCATAGATTTCACTATACTCAAGATCAAGGTAGATTCCTTTATGTGCGATACTAACTTCTCTTGTTCCAATTTAAGTTCCTTATTCTTCACACTCAAGACCTTGTTTTTAGTAAGAATCTTAAGACTCTCCTCATATATCTTATTATAAGTCGCTTGAATATCTTCCTCACTTATGGGCTCTTCCTCCGGATCCTCACCACTACTTACGTTCTCAGCCTTCTCACTCTCCTTATCAGATTCATTCCTAATTCTAGTAGTAAAGACAATATACCTTCCACTTTCTTCGCGAGTGGATTACTCACTCTGATTGTCCAAGTTAGACTTGTTATCACTGAGAGTAGTATTCATAGCCTTCTCCTCACTTCTCCTACTACTAGGCCACTCTCCCTTCACATGGCCGAAACCTTTACAATTATGGCACCTCACAGATTTAGATTTTCTCCTAGATTCACTCGGTCCAGCTTTGTATCTCTTTTGAGGGTTATTTTTCTTCCTAAACATTTTTTGGAATGTTTTAGCCAATGAAGCTAACTCTTCATCAACCGGTGAATCAAAATCAGAAGATTCGGTTCGGATATTTCTCACAGATTTTATGGCCAGAGATTTGTCTTTAATGTGGTCCTCTAAGGTTAGCTCATACGTCTGGAGGGACCCAACTAACTCTTCTATCTTAATAAAATCTATGTCCTTACTTTTTTCAATTGCACTAACCTTAGGTCTAAACATCTTGGGCAAGGATCTAAGAACTTTTCTAACAATTTTAGATTTCGGGATTCTCTCACCTAGGTTGAAACTAGAATTCACTATGTCGTTTAATTTCGCATAGAAGGTATCAAACGTCTCATCTTCTCTCATTATAATCTCTTCAAATCTAGTTGTCAATATCTACAACTTAGATTTCTTAATAGCCAGAGTTCCCTCATGTATGGTTTATAGAATATCCCAAACTTCCTTAACAGTTTCACACATCCATACAGGCCTAAACTCTTCAACAGACACAGCCATGAACATGGCTAAAAGGCTCTTAGTGTTCCAATTACACTCATCCAAATTAGTTTTGCTCCATAGTGAGATATCAGTGGGTGTAGCTATACCATCAAAAGTTGTTGTAGGCGGAGTCCACCCATTTTGCACACTTATCCAAATACGTTCATCCAAAGCCTTAAGAAAATCTCTCATTCGAACTTTCCAGTATGTATAATTTCTTCCATCGACGAATGGAGGTACGGACAAAGAATGAGTCATCTAGACTTAACAAATAAGGGTCAAGAATCAATTTAAATCTCTAATACCAATTGAAAAATACAAGTTTGACCCTAACAACACTAGAGGGGGGTGAAGGTATAATATGCGAAAAATGAACAACGGTGAATTAAAATCTTATTAACTAATTTGCAGTAACAAGTCACCAATCAATTATATCTAGATGGTTAATCATGTAGTCAATTTAATTCTAAGTTTAAATACTACAGATCATACATTCATAATATAAAGCAGTAAACGAACAACGGTGATCACAGAGAAATCCAACTAGGAAAAACTCTGGGCGCTTCGTCAGTCAATCCACTATAAATGATTTAAGACTTACAGTCTATCAAACTAGACGATGACACGTACTATCTGATCTCCTGACTGCAATTCGACAGCTCTCCTGAATTCTGTACTTCCCTACACCAATTCCAGCTTCAATAACCAATGCTCTCCTGGAACTCCGCTATCCTGCAGTAGCCCGTAGCTTGTTGGAATCGCTTTCTGTAGATCACGAAGAACAACCCGTTCTTCACAAACTGGAACTCCAGTCACCTTCCTTAATCTTTATCACCTCTGACAGATATGTAGGAAGAAAGGTTTTTGGTATTTGGATTTGGATCTTATGTTTTTCTCTCAAAAGATCTCACACAAAATGAAGGTTGAAAGATAATATGGAATGATTGTCTCACAGATGAAGTTCTCTCAATAATCAACCTTAGAGAAAAATGTTCAGGTGAGTTCTGATATTTATAGGTAGGTCAAGAAATGAATGTGTTGGGTAAAAAACCTTGAAATAGCGAAATAAAAATTTTCTGGATAGCACTGTCGCGAAGGTCCAGCGATAGTCGAGCGACAGCTATTGCTCAAGCGAATGAGGGGCGACGGTCTAGTAATGATTTTTCTACTTTTGTAGCTCGAACCAACCCTTAGCGACAGTCCAGCAAAAATCCAATCCATTTTCCTCATTGTTACAAACTCGAAACCCT
Source organism: Fraxinus quadrangulata (assembly GCA_903798255.1). Lineage (NCBI taxonomy): Eukaryota > Viridiplantae > Streptophyta > Magnoliopsida > Lamiales > Oleaceae > Fraxinus > Fraxinus quadrangulata. The sequence continues at coordinate 14,237 of CAIGRB010073527.1, read as the reverse complement.
AGACCTGCTAACTAAATTTTGAACAAATTGCACATTACTCTTTGAACTTTAACAACCTATCCAATTAATTCCTTTCGTCCACAGAATTTGCCAATCACATAAATCAACTAAAACCTAACAGGATTTAACCCCTTTGGCGACCTAAGTGCTAAGTATAGTTGTTGGCCGGTGATACTAGTTATATATAATCTCCCTTGTTGGATATGCAAGTCTAAAGAAAATTTGTTGTTGACTTTATTGATCCCAAGTCCAAAGCAACCTGGAAATGATTTAAGATTACCTGATGGTTATAGCTCTAACATTTCAAAGTGTATATCATTAGCAGATAATAGGATTTTAAATCTGAAGTCTCATGATTTCCATGAGCTAAAACAACAATTATTATCAGTTGAGGACTTTTATCTATTGGACCAAGAAATGCAATTTTTTGACTATGTGCATTTTTCAACGAAATATGTCAAAGTCGTTGATAAAAATAAATTAGAAAAACTTGAGGAGGATGTTGTTTTAACTTTGTCTATGCTAGAAAGGTATTTCCTCCATCTTTTTTTGGCATAATGATTCATTTAACCATCCACCATGGGCATGCGGTTCGTATTGGTGGACCAATATAATATCGTTGGATGTACCCATTTGAGAGGTAAATTACTATTATATTTTTGTAGTTATTCAAAATTACTTCTTCTAAGTACTTAGATATCTCATGCCTATTATATGGTGAATTAGGTTTATGAAAACACTTAAAGGATATGTTAGAAATCGTTCAAGACCCGAGGGCTGTATAGCAGAGAGTTATTTAGCCGATGAATGTATGCATTTTTATAGTGGTTACATGAAACAAGTTGCTGAAGTAGGTGTTCAACATACTTGGAATGAGGATTTCGAGAATGAAACCATTATTTCTTGCTTTATTTTTTGTAGATGCATAAAACTGAGCTTTGTGGATGCTGATATTTACATGAGTGGAAATAATATGACATATCATGGTGAAGTAAGTTCCCAGATTGTATATATAATAATTTTTAATGATTCTATGTAAATTCTAAGTAAAATATTGCTTGTTTTTCATATTTGTTTAATATAGTCATCTAATCAAGGCTATAAAAAATCAAAATGAGCTAAAAAAGTTCAATTGTTGTTGCCACAAGAGAAGGGAATGAAGGGATAAGAATATCAGAAGAAAGTTCTAATTCTGTTCCAGACATACAAGAAAATGATGTGCAACATAATGTAGAAGTGTTTCCTAATAGTACTAGGAATATTGAAAAAGGAAATAAGGGAATGGGTTAAGCAAAATTGAATTATCTCAACAAGGGAAAATGTGCGAAGTTACCAGTAGATTTTAATGAAAGAGGGTAGCCAATTTGTAAATGTTCAAATAAGTTATCATCATTTCTTGGGACCACAACTAGGGAACTTATACCAATTGCATGGAAAAATTGGAAAGATATTAGCGAAAATTTTCTTGATGACATATGGGAGCATGTACAGGTAATATAAACTCCTCGTCTCTTATATAATTTAAATTAAATTTCTATTAATATTTTTAACTTTGATGCAGCAAAAGTTTGATGTTGATACTTATCATAGAAAATACATCATGCAAAAAATGGGAAATAATTGGCGAGATCATCGATCTAATGTACTGAAAGCGATCAATAACAAAGGGAAAATAATGGGCATGACATGAGCTGGTGCTCTCCTCGAGCCCAATAATGTTGAATCAATGGAAGAATGGCAAGCATTTGTCAAAGAACGCAATTCTCAACCATATAAGTTAAGCTTCCATTGCTTTATATTCCTAATAAAATTTATGATTATATAGTACTAATTGATTTAGTAGGAAAAGAATGAAAGATTCAAAAAGATGAGACCAAGTCAAATCATAATGCATACAACAGGTAGAAAATGCTTTGCTCGCTTAGAAGCTGAAATGGTAAAAAATTGTTAAATTAAAAGTTCAATTTGCTTGAAAAGTTATTTCATTTGTTTACAAACTATCATGTATATGAAATATGTAAAATGCAGTGTGCTGAAAGTGAAGACCCTGATTCCATAATGAGAGATGATGTTTATGTTCGAGGACATATGCAAAAAAATGGTGAACCTATTAATGAATTAGATGGGGAAACCTTGATGTATTTCCTCATACCAGAACAAAATAAAAGCATGTTTAGAGACCGTTACCTCTCCAAGAAAACACTCCCTCAAAGATGTTGGAGTTGCAAGAGTACTTGGTCCAGAATGTCGAGGATGGGTAAGGGGTCTTAGTTTCGGTGCGACTTCTTCAAAGTTGAATATTTTGGTGCACAATCATAATTTGCAAACTCATATCCAAGAGTTGAGAGATGAAATAAAAGAATTAAAATCTTTGTTTCAAGTGAAGAGTAAAAGTGCTAAACAAGAAAATAATGTAAGCGAAAAACTGGAATTAATAAATATTATTCTAAATTACATATACTTTCTATATTCAAAATAATAAATTGTAAAATTGGATATGAATTCTACAACATAGAGATAGAAGCTTGAATATTTTAGATGATCTTCAAAATAAGAAATGAAAATTGTTATCTTGGTTTGGGAAAGCTGATATTGTTGCAAAAGGTGAAATCGCATCAACAAATCCAAGTGATTTAGTACATCATGTACCCCTTGGTAATGAATGTTGGAGAGTTTGGGTTAATGAAGTGTTGATAGTGTCAGCTTATATCATCCTACACACGAGCTTTTTCTTCTTGAAGATGCATTAGGAAGTACAATTGCATGGCCCATTAGGTACATCGAAGTGGATTCGCTGTAATCATAACAAAGGTATACTTAACTTCATTTCTATTTTAATTCCATTTGCATTTACATTCAGTCTCAATTGTCTAAAATCAAGAAGTTGATGGGTGGTTTATTTGAATTGAACATCAGATTTTTATTTTGTTGCCAAGATGATTATTTATATAAAATGAATTGAGATCATGACAACATTTGAAGTTTTATGGCTCTATATATTAGTATTCTAGCTGTACTCTTAATCATTTTTTGGAAGGTATGGTGATTATAGATGAATTTCTGTTAGAGATCATATGTTAATCAAATTCTTGATAGTTTTACTGATAATATACTCAAGTAATTACTTATCATATGTACTATGTTGATTAGATAAAAGTTAATATATTTATTAATATACTTTTGATTTACATGCTCACTCTAAGTTTATTAATTATACCCTTATTATTTTTCTGGTTTGCAAGGAGTTGATATTTTGTGGGATAGCTAAATTGTCGGTCAAAGAAGTTAACTTTGATATGGTTTAACCATTTTATTTTTTTGATATAGTAGTCTTTTGAGAATTGTTGAGATTAATTTTACATTGACATATTGTATTGAACTATATTCAATATTTTTATTACCAAAAACAATGAAAAACTTGATTATTTATGGATTAATTTTATTTTGTAAGTATTATAGGTTATACTGGTAATCAAATAAATAAATAATTTTAAAACAATTAAATTGATGTTTACGGCGCGCTACTAAGCATGCCGTAAATTTCATGATATATTTTACGGGGTTTAGAGGATTGCCGTAAAAAGTATATCACATTTTCCGACATGCATTAACCGAATGCTGTAAAAGATAATAACGGCGTTCTCTAGACGGCGTACGCTACACGCCGTAAAAAGTGACCCACTTTTTACGACATTGCTTCATATGGCGTGTTACTGTATGCTGTAAAGAATTATTTTACGTGCCGTAAAAGGTGAACTTTGTTTTATTGGGGTTATGAATCCCAATTAATATGTGATTCTTATTTTTTGTGTCATCCCACCAACACGAGAATATAAGAGAAAACATATTGAAGAAGATTCAAAGCCCACTATCAAGAACAAAAAATCAACAATCAAGAAGAAAGATCGAAGAAATCAAGATTATGGAGCAAGAAGCTAAAGTCAAGAATAAGAATTCAAGAATCAAAAGAGGCAATACCACTATGTTCAGGAGAAAGAGAAGGAAACCTTGTTAATACTATCATGTTCAGGAGCTTAGTAGGAAATCTAATGCACCTCACAGCCACAAGGCCTGATATCATGTTTGTCGTGAGTTTGATAAGCAGGTTCCTAGAAATACATTGGGAAGCTGCTAAAAGAATTTTATGATATGTGAAGGGGACAATTGATTATGGCATTTTTTATTAACCAAATTTTCCAACTACCCCCTTTGGATCCACTGATAGTGATCTTATAGGGATGAGTTGTTGAAAGTAAAAGTATGCCAATTGTGCCTTTAGTATTGGAAGTGGAGTAATTTGTTGGAGTTCTAAGAAGTAACCAATTGTTGATATTTAGATTACGAAAGCTGAATATATTGCGACATCTTTTACCAGTTGCCAGATTGTATGGTTACGAGGCATTTTGGAGAATCTAAAGCACTAACATGAAGTTCCTACAACTGTTTTGTGTTACAACAATTCAGTGATTCTGTTACAAAGGAATAAATTCTACATGGGAAGACTAAACATATTGTTATGAGGTATCACCTCTTGAGAGAGCTTGTTTATGATGGAATAATTCAAGTCAAATATTGTGAAACGGACGATCAAGAGCAGATCTCTTTAAAAAACCAGTTGGAGGTCAAAACTTCAAGAAACAACTTGCGAGACTTGGAATGAAAAGCAAATTTAATTTACGGGAGGCGATGTGATCACTAAAGGTTTTTAAGTATCATTTACTGAACTTTAATTTAGTCAAGTGTCTTACTAGTATTCCAATAATTGATTGAGTATTTTAAGGAGTCTTCTTGAATATGTATTAGCCACAGTTATTCTGATGCATTTTCCCAGGTCCTCTAGAACATATAAATGAGATTCTAATCTACAGTAACTTTTCAAGACAATAAGATTAAGTACTTCTGATTATATTTGCCTTCAAGGGTTTGCAATTTGATGCACTACGTTAAAGGAAAAATGTCAATAAAATTTTGGCATTATTGTTTAGCTCATTTAGAATGCAAAAATAGCAAATTTTACATATATTTTATGGCTGTGAAGGCATTCTTAATTTGATCAATATTATCAAATTATTTTTGACACGTTTCAATAAGAATTATTTGATCAATATTATTAAATTATTTTATGGCTGCGAAGGCATTCTTAATGAATTATAATTAATGCACTAATTTCTCCAATATAATAGAATTGAATTACTTAAAAATTAATAAGTAGTGAATCAACAGTTAATATACATACACACGACTGAACTTCTAAGTACTGGTACTTAGTTTATGTTAAGTACTAGGGTTACATGGCACACTACAATAGGTAGTGGGAGATAATGGTTAATTAAAAAACTAATTACACAACCTATTGTACTATGACACATCACCTAGTTCTTAGAAGATCAAATGATTGATGTCCTAAATACTGGTGCTTAGCTTATGCTAAACACTCGAGTGACATGACACACAACAATAGGTAGTGGGAGATAATGCTTGGTTACAAAATTGATCACAACAAATAAATAATAAAATACCCCAAAATTTTTGAGGTTAACAATTACCATAAATAAAATTACTTATAGAATGATTAGGAAAAACATATGTCCCAAATTGGTAAATATGATACATTATATGCACAACGACATTATGGAAGCATGAATTTTAATTACTAATTGTTTAAGCCCAAACAAATCCGTAAAAGATTGAGAGAGAAAATGGCTCATAACAAATGCACATATTAAGACAATAGAGTTGTCGAGAAAATACTTATTAATATAATAAAAATAACCTTTAAAATGTTAACATAAAGTTTTCAATTATTAGTATATCTCAAAGAAATACATATGAGTAATCATTTACTTGAAGAAATCACATGATCATTAATACCCAACCGAAACATGACCAATCATTTCTCTAAAACCACATTTTTTCTGATAAAAAATCATGCAAAATCAATAATTATTGCCTTTGATGATTCAATTCTCATTTCTAGGATTTTATATGGTTAATTTTGTTTTGTGGAAATCACATAATTTCGGGGGTTTAAAGATTGATTTTCAATCAGGTTTAAACTTTACTTATTCAAAAACCAGGTAATAATTTTATAGTTTAATGCATATAACAATATTAATAAATTAAATTTTCCACCCAATTAAAACCCTAATTTATTCAAACAATCATCTTCCCCTCATTTCTCACTTTCGTCACTCTCTCTCTATCATCTCCCTAATTCGAAAACTTAAACCAAGATTAATTCCCTATCTTTCTCTCTTCCTCTTTATCACACACATCACCGAAGCACCACCGGCATGGCGTCGATAAGAGGCGTGATGCTGCTCAGGTTGACCCATTCTCCGTGTTGCTGCGCAGTGGCGACTTCAGAGTTACCCGTCGGTGTGGTTTGTGTTGATTGCTGCCGTGGAGGATGCCAGATGTTGATGGTCGTGTAAAGATGGTAGCACCGCACCTTGTGAGGATCTGTATTAGGAAAGTATCGGAGCCTCTGGATGATGGTGGTCTATATCTTCACGCACATCGGTGCTTTGTTTACCGCTGCACGCGGTGCACCACCCAGTTCTGATCTAGGTCGATTACGGCATGATCAAGGAGATTTGTTGGCAGTGATGTCTGTGGTGGTGTTGGAGGCGATGGGGTTGGAAGTGGTGGCGGGTTTATGGTAGGTGGTGGTTACGATTGTAGTGTGGTGTCTTTGTTGTTTGAAATGATAGGGATGGTGGTGGTGATGGAGATGGAAGTGGTGGCGGGTTTGGGATTTTTTTTGTTGGATCTGGTAGTGACGATTTTGTTGGTGATGGTACTATTGTGGTGGCGACGACGATTATGAGGTTGGCGATGGATCTGTGGCGACGATGGGGTGGTGGTTGTTGGTGACTGGAGATCTGATATAGTTGATTGTCATGGTTTTTGTTAGCAGTTGATTGGATCTCGTTGCAGCGATTTTGTTGGTGGTGACATCGTGGCGTTAGTACTGTTGTAGCGGCGATGGCGACGGTAGTGTAGTTGGTGGTCGTATGTGACCTACTATTTGACTTGTGACCAACTGTTGAACCGTGACCTTAAAATTCGATAATTTGTGACCAAAAAATTTGAAAATATATGAGAGATTGATAAACTGTTACCTATAATTTTTTTATTTGTTACCAATAAAATAAATCGTGACCTTAAAATTTGATAATTTGTTACCAACAAATTTGAAAATATGTGACTGATTGATAAATTCTAATTTATAATCTTTTTTCTGTGACCAATAAAATAAAATTTAATCTATAAAATTTTTGATTTGTGACCTCGAATTAGTATGTGACCAATTAATTTGATAATACATGATCAATAATTAAGTTGTGATGTATGATTATGTACTTGTGACCATTAATTGTATAATTATGACTTTATATGCGTTTTTTTCCTTCCTTATTGTATATGCTTGTATGATTAATCAGTGTAAAAATGAACTCATTACATTTATATTTTGATTTAGGTGACAATTCTATAGATATGACATAATTTGGAAGAAATAGGTGAAAAAATGACTAAAATGGAAGAAAGTGAAAGTTTAGGGACTAAAGTGAAAATATTTTAAACTTGTTTCTAACCTTGTGATGAATATTCGAGAATGTTAGAGGTCAATTGGATAAAAAAGGAATCAAAGGGATGAAATATAGCCAAGACATTATCACATATCAACTTTCAAGCTGAAAAGTTTTGCACCGATTTTCAGTCTCATATTAAGACCAGTCTTTGACATGGAAAATGATCTAATTCGAATATTATACCTGAAGAAATGTTGTAGCCCTTTGAGATATCTTTCCAACTCATCTTGAATCGGCTCAATCAAATATCGGGAGTGAATGATATGACCAAAATACTGAAAGCTGTTCGGTGAAAAATTGGCAAAATTATGCGGTCGCGTAGTACAATTTCCATACGGTCGCATATAGCGTTTCAGCGAACTTCAGGGTCCATTTTAAAAGTTCTATGTGACCGCATGACATATAACCATGCAGCCGCATAGTTCATTCTCGACATGAAAATTCTAGTTTTCGAATTTAAGTCAATTACCTATGGAAACAACTATAAAGACGTGATTTGCAACCCTAGAACAAAGCCAGAACGTGGAGAACACCTCCCATCTTCATTCTTTATTATTTTCCTCTTAGATTCATGAATTATAACTACTTTTACACTTGGTCGAAGGAAATTGAAGCCTCAGAAACATATATTATGAGATCTAAATAGTCTTTCTTATTGTTTAATTCTTATTTTGCGTATTGAATATTTTTCTGCACTTATTTCTATGCTTATTATGTTTAATTGTTAGGAGGCCTATTAGTTTGTTATTCGTTACAATCTACCGCTAAGTTAAATATCAAATCTGTAATTGTTTGAATCCTTTAACTTGTGAAACACTAGGATTTGATGATTTTATGAGATAGAGGCTATTGAATTTTAAGAAAAATGTTTAAATAGATTGAATGCAACAGCTAGTATTTGTGTTATCTAGTTTATCGATTTCTCTATTGTGTAAAGCTGTTATTAAATTGAATCTTGAACGCAAGTTTGAGGTTATTTAATAATTAGGGTTAATTATAACGCTGATTTCTAACTAACTAAAATTACAGAAAGATAGGAAAATAATTCCAAAGGTGAATATTCAAAATATGAATTGAATTATCCTTACATCTATGATCAATTGTGGATTTTCGATGGTGGATGTGGACTTAGACCAAGGNNTTTTCGTTAATTTAATTTTCATTGTTATTAATTGTATTGTTTACAATTTTTTGCATACAAAAACCCTCAATCATTGTACGAAGCATAAAATATTGAATTACACACTCTTCGTGGGATCGACCCTTACTTCCACTACTACATTAGTTTTAAAGGTTAAAGTATTACCTTTGGGTGCCCGCGACAACACACGCCAAATTTTGACGCCGTTACTGGGGAGTGGTGCTAATTTGTTTTTGTACTTCTTTAATTATTATTTTATTTTTAAAAAAAATCATAATTTTCTAGGATTTTTAGGTTTTTATCGTTCTTAAGAGTTTTAACGTAGAATTTTATTTGTTTTCTTATTCTACTTTCTTTTTATCTAGTTTTTTTCATTTTTTTGAGTTTCCTTAATAGTTTATGCCCGTAACTCGATCTTCTAATCAAGGTAAACTACAGTACGAACCAGAATTAGAAAGAGCCTTGCGCATGTTAAAGAATGGAAATCGGTGGTATTTCACAGTGAACAATTTTGATCCCGAGACCCTAGTCGCTGGTGATTTTGAATTAAAGGAATAGGAAGTCATGGCTGAGAATTGATCTTTAAAGGACCTTGCAGCCCCTAATTTGAATCAACAACCTTTATGCATAACTTTTCCCACTTGAGATGCTGTTACTACTTTCGAACTAAAATCTGGACTAATACATCTCTTGCCTACTTTTCATGGTCTTGCAGGTGAGGATCCATACAAGCATCTGAAGGAGTTCTATGTGGTTTGCACAAGCATGAAACCTACTGGAGTCACCGAGGAACAAATCAAACTGAGAGCCTTCCCATTCTCTTTGAAAGATTCGGTAAAGGATTGACTTCATTATCTACCTTCTAGAAACGTTACTATATGGGATGGGATGAGAAGATTATTTGGAGAAATACTTCCCAACTTCAAGGGCAGCTAACATCCGAAAGGAAATTTATGGCATAAGGTAGGACAACAAAGAGTCGTTATATGAATAATGTGAGCGGTTCAAGAAATTGTGCTCAAGTTGCCCCTATCACCAAATCAGTGAGCAGCTCCTTATTCAATACTTTTATGAAGGTCTTCTACCTACAAATAGGAGTATGATTGATGCTGCAAGTGGATGAGCATTGACAGATAAAACTCCCGAATGAGCGAGGAACTTAATTGCAAACATGACAGCCAACTCTCAACGATTTGGCACTAGATTCGATCCCCCTTATAGACAAGTTAACAAGGTAAATGTCTCATTCCTTGAACAACAAATAGTGAGTCTAAAAACTCTTGTTCGTCAAATGGCTACAGGTACTATACAAGTAGGGAAGGCATGTGGAATTTGTTCATTGGTAGGCCATCCAACTAATATGTGTCCAACACTTCAAGAAGAATCCACTGAACACGTAAATGTATCGGTAGCTTTCCTGGTCAACCACAGAGGAATTATAATCCCTATTTAAACACATACAACCAGGGATGGAGGAATTATCCAAATCTTAGCTATGAGAATCGACAAGTGAATCAACATATGAATCAAAATCTGTAGAATTTCCAGCAATACAATCAGCCATACCCTACGAGACAACAACAAGGCCAAACTTTTAACTCTAGTATGTCTTTAGAAGATATTGTTAAATCCATTGCCACTAACACTTTACAATTTCAATAGAAGACCAGGGTTAGCATTCAATGTTTGGAGAATCAAATGGGTCAAGTATCTAACGGGGTCAGTCGGCCGGAGTCACTGAATTTGGGAAAATTATCATCTCAAACAGTGGTGAATCCAAAAGAAAATGTGAATGCAATCATGTTAAGGAGTGACACAGAGTTTGAAGCCCCAATAAAGGTGGCCCTTACATTATCCAAGGAAGAAAATGAGGAATATATCATAGTAGAAAAGAGTGCTTCCAACGATACTGAGGTAACTAAGCGTGAGTTTCTACCTCTTTCTGATTATAAACCAGTACCTCCTTTTCCTCAAGTTTTAGTAGGATCTAGGAAATATGAACGAGATGAGCTACATTAAATTTTTAGTAAATACAAGGTAAATATTTCACTTTTAGATATTATTAAACAACTGCCTCGTTATTCTAAATTTTTGAAACAATTGTGTACAAGTAAGAGGAAACAGAAACTGAAGGGGATTGAAAGGGTAAAAGTTGGAGAACAAGTATCTGCAATTATTCAAGAGAAACTTCCATCAAAGTGCACGGATCTAGGTATGTTCAGTAACTTTTGCACGATAGGCGACACTAAGTTTGAAAAGGCCATGCCAGATTCAGGAGCATCTATTAATATCATGCCATATTCTGTATACACTTTCTTGAAACTTGGATCTTTAAATAAAACTGGTGTGATAATTCAACTAGCTGATAAATCTAATGTCTATCTTAAGGGGGTAGTTGAAGATGTTATTGTGAAAGTTAATGAGTTGATGGGCAATAGTAATTATATTACCCCCATCTTGTTCGGAAGACCATTTTTAAGGACAAAATTGATTTTAATAATGGTACATTGACCACGGAATTTGATGATAAGATCATTAAACTTAATATCTATGATTCCATGAAACATCTGTATAATATAATCATGTTCATTTTATTGATGTGATTGATCATTTAGCACATGATGTTTTCAAATTTGATGCTAAAAAAGAATGGAAAGCTATCAATTATGAGTATCTTGGGAAGGAAAAATAGTAGTTGGCCTTAAACACTGAGTTATAAAGAACTATGGCAGCATTAATGCTTTTCCAAAGTCAGGTAACAGTTCTTGTTTTATATTACCAGTTTCTAATGAGAAGTCTCTATTTTTTGTTTTGCAGACTTCCATTCCTACAAGTATGCATTCCATGGAGGTGGATGAACACTGCCAGTTATCATTCCCAATGGACTTAGTGCACCACAAGGAAGATCGAAGCCAACCATGGTAGACTCGGGATAAATAAGGAAACATTGAGTTGAGCCATAGACAATAAACAAAGGCGATGTTTGGGAGGCAACCCAAAGGGAGTTCGTTCCTTAATCTTTTTATTTTTGTTTTTTCTCGCATTCATATTTTATTTATCTTTATCCTATTCTTTGCATTGCACCTTACATTAGGGACAAAGTAAGTTTTAAGTGTGGGAGAGGGGATTTAGATTTATGTTGCATTTAGATTGAGTTTAAATTTAAAAAAAATTCGAAAATCTTTTTGCATAATTTTTCAAGAAGAAGAGTTGATGTTAAATGATTTATTTTTGTTGTATATGCTATTTGGTAGAATTAATTAGGCTTTTGAAGAACTCATAACATGATTGAATGAATAATCCTCCAACTTAAAGTTAATTAGTTGAGTTATTTTCTTTGAGGATGGTAATAACTAAATTCTGAGACAAAAAGCCGGTAAGATTTTAAGCCTTTAAATTGACATATCCATAATAGTCTCATTATTTCTTTCATGTGTGATATTCTTCCATGATTTTATTTCTCTAGAACTTGCTTTGATTCTCTTCAAGATCACATTGACACATGCATGCACGAACATGATTACAGCCATCTTTGTTACATAAATTAGCTACATTAGCCAAATAGCCTACCATGTAATTGAATTTTTCTTTGGTAAACCTCTTTGAACCTTATTGCTTTTTCTTTTTGTAAACCCACGTTACAAGCTTTAAACAGGAAAAACAACGTCTTTGTCCAAGCCTTAGAACTAGTGGAGTATTGTTCATTATCAGGATATGTATGATTGTGCAAGAAAATAAGTGTGGGGGTGTCAAAATTTTTGATAGTGCTATGATTGGTGGAAGGGAACATGTTTCAATTTCAATTCATAAGTTCCATTATGGTATAATATTTGGAGTCTATATCTATAAAAAAAATCAACCTGTGGATCCACTTTTTTTCCTATTCAAAGATCAGCCCCCTGGCTCTGTGTTTTCACATCAAGAGAAAAAAGAGAAGAAAAAAAGTGAATGAAAGAAGAAAAAGAAAAGTAAAAGAAAATAAGTGATGGATGGAGGAAAGTGATGTCAATGTTATAAAATATCTATGTTCACAATTCCTCTTACATTTCAAGAAAGAGTTCGATTTGTGTGGGATGAATGCGAAGTGAAGAAGATATCATGTGGAGTGGTTGGTTTTACATGTCTTATGTATATGTTTGAGTTAAGTCTATTCATCTTTGCTCCACTAATTTCGATGGCTCTTGAGTCACATACCCAAATATTTCCCACCTTGACCCTAAACCACGTTAAAGCCCTTGAAAAATCCTTATGATTCTTGTTAAGCATGTGACATAAGTGGTGGCGAATGAGAAGATATGCAAGCATATGGTAGATCATCTCCATTGGAATGAACTTGAGCAAACACTTACCTTTTAAACACATGAAATTTGAGTGCTTATATTCCCATCTTCATAAACAAAAGCTTGCTAATTGATTATAAGTTGTGTGAGAATGTTTATTCATGATATCTTATGTGTTTTGAAAAATTTTGATGATTTTATGTTCTTAACATTACGACCTGGGTGTTTTTGGGGAATAAAATTTGAGTTTTGCCCGATGACGAACAAAAGTTAAGTGTGGGAGAATTTGATAGGAATGTAAAATGCATATTTTTCCCTCCTTATCTTATGTGCTCGTATGATTAATTAGTGCTAAAATATACTCATTATGTTCATATTTGGATTTAGGTGAAAATTCTATGGATATGGTGTAATTTGGAAGAAATAGGTGAAAAAGGACTAAAATGAAAGAAAGTGAAAGTTTAGGGACTAAATTGTAAATAATCTAAAATTGTTTCTAACCTTGTGATGAAGATTCAAGAATGTTAGAGATCAATTGGATAAAGAAAGGAATCAAATGGATGAAATATAGCCAAGACATTATCACATATCAACTTTTAAGCTGAAAAGTTTTGTATCGATTTTTAGCCTCATATTGAGACCAGTCTTTGACATGGAAAATGACCAAATTCGAACATGATAGAATAAATGCTATATCCCTTTGAGTTATCTTTTCAACACATCTTGAATCACCTCAATCGGATATCAGGAGTGTACGATAGGACCAAAATACTGAAAGTTGTTGGATGGAAAATTGGCAAAACTATGCAGTTGCATAGTGCAATTTACATGCGGTCGCATATGGTGTTTCAGCGAACTTCAGGGTCCATTTTCAATGTTCTATGTGACCGCATGACATATAACTATGTGGCCACATAGTTCATTCTCGACACGAAAATTCTGGTTTTCAAATTTAAGTCAATTATCTATGAAAACAACTATAAATACGTGATTTGCAACCATAGAACAAAGCCAGAATGTGGAGAACACCTCCCATCTTCATTCTTTATTATTTTTCTCTTAGATTCATGAATTTTAACTAAAATTTTCCAATTGGTCGAAGGAAATTGAAGTATCGGAATCACATATTGTGAGATCTAAATGATTTTTCATAGTTTAATTCATGTTTTTTAGTATTGAATATTCTTGTTCACTTATTACATGATTGTTATGTTTAATTGT
>CAIGRB010073499.1:114536-130382 GCA_903798255.1 Fraxinus quadrangulata | reverse complement strand
AAAATACATTTTTTAAAACATGAAACTTGTGCAATTATTTCAAAAATCAGGTGATCACATTTAGCCCCTGTTAGACACCCGTTTTGGGTAAATAATTTGTTTTGAAATAGTGATTGATGGAAGATTGTGTGGGTAATAAGTAAGTAGGATTTTTGAATTTATGTGTAATATTATTTTATTGATAGAATGTGTGGTTGGAATGCAAAATGAGAAATAGAATGAGAAAAAGAAATGAGTTTCAAACAGGGGCTTAATGGAGAATTTATAATTAAAAAATAAGGAAATTTTTTTGAATTTACGTATAATATTATTTCATTGAAGAATGTACGGTTGAAAAAAGAAAGAAAATATATTTTGAAAATAATTGTGATCAAATGAGATATAGTCCATGTTTGACTTTCTATAAATTAATTTTTTCTATTAATTTTTAATTATACATTCAAACAATAAAATATTTTGCACGTAAAATTTAAATAAATTTCTTACTTTTTAATCATACATTCATCAAAAAATTAATATTCAAAACATTATTTCCCCTCCGTTTCTATTTATAACGACCATCAAATTTCTTCTATTTTTTAATCTCACATTTAAAAAAAAAAANTATTCAAAACATTATTTCCCCTCCGTTTCTATTTATAACGACCATCAAATTTCTTCTATTTTTTAATCTCACATTTAAAAAAAAAAAAATCACTATTTCAAAACAAATTTTTTTTCAAATAAAACTTTTTTTAATGGAAGACAAACAAGGGTCAAATGTCATATAGTAATAATAATAAATAGTAAACATCTTGAGTGTTCAAATTTAATCAAAGCTCCCTCGAAAAAATTATAATTTATCTTTTTCTCACTTCTTATTAATCACAAATTTTTCAATAAAATAATATTATAAATAAATATTAAAAAAATTCTTATTTTTTAATCATACATTCTTCAGAATGTTACTATTCTCCTCGTTTTAATTTGAAAAAATAGAGCCCAAACGGGGCACAAAAGAAGACTCGAAAAAGTTACGCATTCCCACTTTTCCCCCGTGAGAATTCCAGGAAGGATGCCAATGGAAAGTTTGTCAACTCGTCAAATTTTTCTTTGTTTTTTAATGATTCAGTTAGCTGTTGCTTTCACTATATTAACTATTAAGATTAAAAAAAAAAATATTAATAAGTTATATGTATTATTAAATAATTTTGTTTTATGAGACTTAAATTGTTAATTTCAAAATCAAAATTTTGTTCGAATAGAAACAGTAATGCTATTTGAAAATTTAAATAGTTTTCATAGCATGTTATTGCATCTTGAGGAATTTTATTTATTTTTTCTCTGAATGGATGGTTTTAGATTCCTAAAATTTGTAGCATCGTATGGTAACCTAACAAGGAAATAATCTAATTTATTTTTTTAAAATTTTGGAATTAATTTAATTTTGTTATATCATTTACCTCTGATTTGAGAATCGATGTTATCATAAAAATCAATTCCTATTCATAGTCCTATTTTAACTCATTACACTTTCATTAGTAAGAATAACAAAGTAAATAATTATTTCATTGCTTGAAAATGTATTTTATGCATTTAGAGGGACGTGTAAGTATGTTTTGAGTCACTAGATCGAAGTCGCATGACCTAATTAAAATGAGTAATAATTTAATGTAGTAATTTTTTATTATTTTATATATCAAATCATATGATTACTACAATGTAACATTATTCAGTTAAAATTACGGAGAGTCGAGTGATCTCCGTTAGGTGACGTGGGTCGCTTGCTCCGTCTCTTCCTCCCACTTTCTTCCCCATTTTCTTGATCATTCTCGAACCTTCCTCATACATGCTCACTTTTATTACGAATCTTAATAGCTAAGCTAAGCTAAGCCAATCTAAGCCCTTGTTGGTCATTTCGTCCCAAACCCTACAAGTGTATAAAAAAGGACCTTAGTCCCTCACTTGACCTACACAGATCATTTGCTTGTTAAAGAGAGTAGTGAGATTCACAGTTATATTGAGAGAATGGATGGTGGTGGCAGAAAGAACTTTGGCCGGCGTGGTGGTGGTGCTTCCGGTGGACGTACCGGCGGCAGAGGTGGTAACTATCAGGGTCAGGGTGCTGGAAGAGGGAGGGGCGGCGCCTCTCAGGGTTCTCAATATCAGACTCCGGTTCAGCAGCATTGGGTCAACAGGCCGCCGTATCAAGGTGGTGCTGGTGGGTCTCAAGTCAACCCATCGCCGCCTCCGCGGGCCTGGGGCAACAGGCCGCCACAACAAGATCAGGGCCAGGGAAGTGGTACCGGAGGTCAAAGGCCAGCGCAACAGCCTCTGCAAGTCGGCGTGGGCCCTACTCCTCCGAGAGGAGCTTGGACTGGAAGAGCCTGGGGCTCACCTACCGATGCTTCATCACCTGCTAAGCCTCAAACTCAGCTTCAGCCTCAACCTAAGCCTCAGGGGCCGCCTCAATCATCTGCCGGTACGATTTCTTAATGATCCAAAGCCGTTTCTTTAGGTCTCGTGTATACAGTTTCGTATTTTTAATTTTTTTGGTCTCAGCCTATTTGTTTGGTTGAGATTGACTCTTAGGAGACTTCAATTTTGCCCCACATTGTTGCCTATATGTCAGTTGAAGATGGATCTTGCTTCAATTTTATTTGGTGATTTGAGTTTTATTGGTAAAAATGAACTTTCTTATAATTGAGAGAAAATTTAAGATAAACAAATGGGGATCTTATGAACATCGTTTCTGTTATGAAGTTAATAGGAAAACCAATTATTTAGTTCAATTTCGAATGGTGTGACGCAGATTCTTGCCATGGAAGTAGGAACTCTTTAATCAGTTAATGATATTAGCTTTAAACTATGATAGATGTCGACGTGTAATATACCAAGTTTGAAACTCTTCACCTTTTTATTAAATTCTTGTATGTTGTCTTGTGTAGTTGATATCCAATCCCTGAAGATTTCAGAAAGGCAGCCTATATCATCTCATTCAGAAAGTACTGAGAACAGAACCATGCCTATCAAAAGGCCTGATCGTGGAGGGTCACTTGCCATCAGGACCATCCCTCTTCTTGTTAACCATTTCCCTGTCAATTTTAATCCAAATGCAACCATAATACACTATGATGTGGATGTTAAGACTGTGGCATCCCCTGGGGATCGGTTTGTGAAAAAATCAGTATCTAAATCTGAATTGCGTCTAATTAGGGAAAAGTTATTCTCTTCTGGTGATAGTCGGTTTCCTTTGTTGAGGACTGCTTATGATGGTGAGAAGAACATTTTCAGCGCAGTAACTCTTCCCACTGGAGAATTTAAGGTGGAGTTGTCTGATGGGGAAGATTCTAAGATTCGATCTTACTTATTTACCATCAAATTTGTGAATGAATTGAAGCTCTCCAAGCTGAAAGATTACTTAATGGGGAATCTGTCCTATATTCCTCGAGATATATTACAGGGAATGGATTTGGTAATGAAGGATAATCCTTCGAGGAATAGAATCTCTGTTGGCCCAAGCTTTTACTCCCCTAATTACAGAGCGAGGGATGATCTCCATCATGGACTTGCAGCATATAGAGGTTTCCAGCAGAGCTTAATGCCTACATTCCAAGGTCTTACATTGTGCTTAGACTACTCGGTATTGGCATTTCGTAAGCCATTACCAGTACTAGAGTTTCTGAAAGAGCATGTTCAAGGGTTCAATGGAATAAATGATGTCACAAAGTTGAGGCAACATGTGATCGGTGCATTGAAAGGACTGAAAGTAAGAGTTACTCATAGAGTCACAAATCAGAAATATACTGTTTCAGGGCTGACTACGAAGAATGCCCGTGGTATTTCCTTTACATTTGATGACCCTGATGGCATAAATCCTCCCACAGAAATCAACCTTGTTGGTTATTTTATGGATAAGTGGGGAAAGAATATTGTGTACAAGGACATTCCTTGCTTGGATCTTTCAAAAAATAACCGGCCCAATTATGTGCCTATGGAATTCTGTGTCTTAGTTGAGGGGCAGAGATTCCTCAAGGAGCAATTGGAACGTTTGGACAGAGATGCAGCCAAGTTCTTAAAGAAATTATCAGTTGCTCCATCACATGAAAGAAAAGATACAATCTACGAAATGGTTCATGCTAAGGATGGACCTTGCGGGTAAGTACAATCACCTTCTTCATTTCTTTATTTGCATTTGTGTTTGCTTGTGTTGTTTCCCCCAGTGTTATCTTCTGTGGTACCTTTCATTGGATAATGTGGGGAAAAATATACTTCTCAAGAATCTCAAGAATTGCAAATGATATACAAGGATTCCTGGACCTCAGGCATTTTATATTTGTCTGTTCAGTATTCTAGTGATGGGTTCATTGTTAGTTCTAGTCATTGAATATCTATGTGCTTTAATTGAATATGATGTACACTCACGTTGAAATCTAGGGAAACAAAGGACACAAGTAATCCACGTTTCTGATAATCTGGTTCTGCATGTAGGTGCTACTCTACAGATCTTTGAACCTTCTTGCATGCAGATAGTTGAAAATGACTTGAAATTCCTTAATTTACCCTGTTTTTCTTTGTAAAATGAAAATATTTGTGTAGAAGAATAAGTGAAGTGTCTGGCAACTTGTGATTCAGTTGAATATACTTTTTTCTCTGTTGATCGTTGTTTGTGAGGATATTATGGTGTTATTAATCTGTTCAAATTATCTGTTGTAGGGATGTCATGAAGAATTTTGAAATTGGAGTTGACAAGAACATGACAAGGGTTGCTGGTCGTGTCATCGGTGCTCCTGATCTGAAGCTTGGTTCTCCCAGTGTGGTAAAAGTGGATAGGGATAAATGCCAGTGGAACCTTGTCGGAAAATCTCTGGTGGAGGGAAAATCAATTGAACGTTGGGCTCTGATTGACTTCACCTATCGTGATAGATTTGAGCTGCGTGCGGAGACATTCATCAGGAATTTGAGGCTCCGTTGCAGTAGTCTTGGAATGTCTATGGATGAGCCTCTTTGGTATCAGTCCACTGATATGAGAGAATTTTCATCTTTTAGCAGGATCGAGGGACTTCTTAGCAGTGTTGTTAAGGAGGCTACAAGGGAAAAAAGTGGCAAGTTGCAATTGATTGTCTGTGTGATGACAAAGAGAGATCCTGGCTACAAGTATCTTAAATTTGTGTCTGAAACAAAAATTGGTGTTATAACTCAGTGTTGCTTGTCCATGAATGCAAACAAAGGGCAAGACCAGTACTTTGCAAATCTTTGTATAAAGATAAATGCAAAACTTGGAGGAAGCAATGTGGAGCTAAGTGGAAGGCTTCCTCATTTTGAGGGTAAAGAGCATGTTATGTTCATTGGGGCAGATGTGAATCACCCGGGCCGAAAGGACTCATCTTGTCCATCTATTGCTGCAGTTGTTGGCACGGTTAATTGGCCTGCTGCAAATCGGTATGCTGCGAGAGTGTGTCCGCAAGAGAGTGGCAAAGAGAAGATTCTAAATTTTGGGATGATGTGTTCAGATTTGGTTAATACTTATGCTAAGATCAACAGAGTCAGGCCGAGCAAAATTGTGGTTTTCCGTGATGGGGTTAGTGAGGGTCAATTTGACATGGTCCTTAATGAGGAGTTGGTTGATCTGATGAGGGCAATTTACAGTGATGATTACAAACCACCAATAACACTAGTCGTTGCTCAAAAACGGCACCATACTCGACTCTTTCCTGAAAATGCTCGTGATGGGGGTGCCTCTGGCAATGTTCCTCCAGGAACTGTGGTGGATACAACAATTGTTCACCCTTTTGATTATGATTTCTACCTGTGCAGCCACTATGGAGGCCTTGGGACCAGCAAACCTACTCACTACTATGTTCTCTGGGACGAGAATGACTTCAATTCTGATAGCCTACAGAAGCTCATTCACCACATGTGCTTCACTTTTGCACGTTGCACAAAACCAGTTTCACTTGTGCCGCCTGTTTATTATGCCGATCTTGTTGCTTATAGGGGGCGTCTGTTCCAGGAGGTTGCAATGGAGTTACAGCCTCGTGCGTCGTCGTCGTCATCATCATCATCTGTTGCTGCTGCTGCTTTTGACCAGAGTTTCTACACTCTGCACCCGGAACTGCAGAACATAATGTTCTTTGTCTGAATGGCCTCTGCCTGAGCTGGGCAGGCCATGTAATCTCCTGGCGAAGGAGATTGAGCCAAATCGTCCAACCTCCTTTCCTATGTCTAGTAAAGGAGTTTGTGCGTGAATCTAATGGAGGGTTTTGTCATGAAGTCAGACTTTGGGTGTGTCGTCTTCTTTTTAATCTTTGTTTGTAATGTCTAGTCCGTCTGTCGAACAAGTATTGTGCAAGCCTTAATTATTGTTCTTATTATTTTTATCTCTCAGCTTATTATTATTGCGTTCGGGAATCATACCACTAGAAACTTATATTTGGCCTAAAGAAATGTATTTGAAGTAAGATTGAGTTCAATACTCTACTCGCACTTAAATGAGCGTCGGCCGGACAAGTATCCCATAATTAAAGAGGGTGACGACATGGCAAACGTGAGCAGATGACAACAAGAATCCTGACATCATTCGTAAGTTAATACCAACAACTTCTGTTTACAACACACATTTGTTATTGCCATTATTGCAATAATTTTCTTTCATTTTTGTTAAGAAAAACTAAGCCCCCATTTTCTACAAACCCACACCCAGGGAGTACACGATGTCATGCTGCGAGACTTCCTAAATACGGAGTTTTGTTTTGCAACTCTCGCGAGCAAATTTCTGAACTCTATCGGCTCATTTTTTATGGTCGAGAGGATCCCCAATTCTTCATTGATTCTCTCGACCTGGATTCTATAGTGAAAGTAGAGCTTGAGAGCGTCGAATTCAATCACATCACTCTCTGTCAGATTTTTCAAAACTTATGTAACGAGGGGCACGAATCCCCATTCCATTGCGGAGTAAAAATGATGAGGCAGAGCATTTCCAGTAAAAACAAAACTTTGAATATTGAATTTTTGAAAAATGTGTGGTTAAAAAGTAAAAAAATTAAATTTATGTACATAATATTTTATTGAGTGAACGTATAATTGAAATGAGTACGTGGAAAAAAAGAATATTTGATGGCTATTGATAATTTTAATTCATTTCGCATTGCGTGATGTAACACAATTGCGTTTGGAATTGGACACCATTATTACGTTATATAACAATTCTTTCATCTTTAATTATTTTGGGTGTTCATTTTCTTTACTAAACTTCATGTGGGACCAGCTTGATTTCTACGTTTTCTGAATTCTATGCTTTGATGGCTATTCTGTGGATCTACCTCGATGCCTGTTTAATTGCTCCGCAACTGTAAATTCTTCATTTATTCTCTTTTAAGTTAAACTTGGATAATTCACTGGATTCTTTTCCCCATCACATCTTATTCAATGGATTACACTGGTATTCCTCTTCTTTTGCAGTTTTTGTTCTTTTTCAGATGGGTGTTTGTTTCTCTCTTTCTTTTGCCTATTGAGATAGTTGCTAGAATATTTCATGGGCTGATCAAATATTTGATATAAACAAAATTTTGTATTGGGATTTTCAATTTAGGGGGAGTAATTCGTGTTCGTTTAATTTCTCTAGTCTACCTATGCTTACATAAAATTTTCAATTTTTAATGAACATTATCTATATGTTCATGCCCTCATGCTTAATCCTAGTATTTCGTATAATTGGGGTTTCATATATTTGGATTTTGGTTTTGTTAGGGTGACAAATATGGATGAATTGTGTTGGACCGTTTTGATGCTTATATTGTAATAATGGGGAGTCCAGCTGAACCGTCGTCCATCAGTTTTACATCATCTTCTCTTGTATCTAATGGCTCTAATAATAATAAAGATGCCTCTGGAGGTTCTGAGATGGGGTCCAATCTTGATATCATCAGCTTAAGTAAACTAAGCATTAATTTGGAGCAACTTTTATGTGATTCCGGTAGTGATTTCAGTGATGCAGATATTGAAGTTGAAGGCACTAGTGTTGGTGTTCACCGATGTATATTAGCTGCTAGGAGTAAATTTTTTTATGATCATTTTCAAAAAAATAAGAGATCCATTGGGAAGGAAAGCAAGCCCAAGTATTTCATGACAGACCTATTGCCTTTTGGCCAAGTCGGATATGAGGCTTTTCTTATTTTCTTGAGCTACTTATACACAGGAAAGCTAAGATCATCTCCACCGGAGGTGTCGACATGTGTTGATAACATATGTGCCCATGATGCTTGCTGACCTGCAATCAACTTTGCTGTGGAATTGATGTATGCATCTACTGTTTTTCAAGTTTCGGAATTGGTCTCACTTTTTCAGGTAAACTATCAGTTTCTAGTTGATTACCACTTAGCACTTTCATTCGATAGATGTAATATTGATCTCTGTTCATAAACTCTTTCGAGCCCTTGATTTCTAGATATGAGGTGTATATTGGTAATCATGCTTCAATAGTAACTTAATCAGATAATGTTTATTCAGCCATTTGCAAGTCATAGTTGCTTTGAAATGAAAACTTCTCTGGTTTCTAAATGATGCAATGTCGCAAACGCTCAACTAAATGTGTGCTTAAAACCACCCGAGAGCCAAACATGGCATTATCATGGGAATGGATTTTCAACAAACTAACAATATAAGTGGCTGGAACTGTACATTCAAATCAATGCATTTTGTGGACGATGAACAAGTCAGTGGGCTGGAGTTGACATTTACGTTGCTAATAATAACAACAATGATATTATAGATGACTACTGGTAGATTAAGCAGTTAAGGAGCATGCTTTTCAATTTATTTGTATGCTGCTTCATTATATATTAATGCAATAATGTGAAGTACACTGCATTTTGGCTTATGATTTTAAGAACAACTCTTTCATCTGGAAACTGTTTGAGGGAAACCTTGTGTATGTTATGATACAAACGACAAGATCAGGGTGCTGCTGCTTTACCTTAGCATGAAAAGAAGTCTGTAATGGTGTAAAAGCTTAACCTCTTTTTGTCCTTAAAATTTCTAACTAAAGCATGTAGTGTAAGTGCATCTTTTCCTTGACTATTTTCCTGCAAAATTTCTTTCAGTCACAACAAGGGATAATATCTCAATGTTAATTTGCAGCGTCGACTTCTCAACTTGGTTTGCAAGGCTATTGTAGAAGATGTTATCCCAATACTGTTGGTCTCCTTTCATTGTAAATTACCTCAACTTCTCACGCATTGTGTCAATAGAGTGGCACAATCAGACCTTGAGTCCATCGCTATTGAGACAGAGCTCCCCTACAACGTTGCAGAGGATATTAGATTGCTCCGCCTTAATTCGCTGGCTGAAAATGAGGTAACTGTTGATCCATTGCGTGAGAAGAGAATTAAGAGAATACACAAAGCATCAGACTCAGATGATGTTGAACTTGTCAGGCTTCTTCTAACTGAGTCTGATATAACCTTAGATGAGGCTTATGCTCTCCACTATGCTGTTGCATATTGTGATCCTAAGATAGTATCTGAGGTTCTTAGTCTAGGTTTTGCTGATGTTGACCTTCGGAATAGGCGGGGTTACACTGTGCTTCACATTGCTGCAATGCGCAAGGAGCCATCAATTATAGTCTCTCTTTTGACCAAGGGAGCCAGTGCATCAGAAATGACATTGGAAGGACAGTGTGCAGTTAGTATTTGTCAGAGATTGACGAGGCCAAAAGATTATCAGGCAAAAACGGAGCAGGGGCAGGAAGCGAACAAAGACAGGATATGTATTGATGTTTTTGAGAGAGAGATGCACAGGAATCCAATGGCTGGAGACGTATTAATGTCTTCCCTGACAAAGGTTGATGATCTGCATATGAAACTGCTCTACCTAGAAGACAGATGTAACTTCCTTAATCTGGTATTCTTGAACTGTGTAGTCACTAGTACTTTCTAAATCATTCAATGCTCTTATTTTCATAAATGCTAAATCTGCATCTACAAGGTATATTAAGTTGTACAGCATTTCACTTTCATATTGTGTATTTTGTAACTGCTCAAGTTAATTCCCAAAATTTTGGATTTTTGTATTGTCTTTTGCTTGCAATATATAAAGACTGAAAAAGGGTACAAGGTATTTAAAATCTTGTTCAAGATCTTTCGGCCTATGTAAACTGTTGCCAAAAAAAAGGATACTATGAAAAGTTAAAAAGTTTTAAAGGCTTGTGTCTGTTAAATGTTCTAAGCAGGGAGGCCCTCAACCCAAATACCCAAAATAACATGAGAGAATATAGAGAGAAGAATTGGCACGGGGTACTTCCCATGCTCAACTAAAGAAAATTAGACTCAAAGCAATGCGTATATAGAAGTAATTACGAGTAGTTCCGATGTGCAAAGAAAGCTGTTACATTTGGTAACTATGTTGGTGGAATCAACATGTCGGACTTGGGAAATTCTTCACTATTGGGGTAATGAGACCATTAATACAGGAATTCGAAAAGAACAAACTAAAAGAGTTTATGAACATTTAGATCCATGATAGCTTGTAAACTGACATTGTGGCAAGTTTATTCTGTTTGCTAAAGAAGTAGGAGCAATCAAATGTCAATTTAAGATGTTTGGAGTTAGGACTTGCTTACAATGCTGGCATCTGGTTCTGCTGTAAAATTGCATGGCTTGAATCTTATGCAAGATATATGATGTTTCATGCATATAAATCAGTATATTTTTTATTTATGTGTCACAGTGGCATTTGCACGAATGTTTTTCCCCACTGAAGCTAAGCTAGCTATGGAAATTGCACATGCTGAGACAGCTTCTGAGTTATCTGGACTTCTATCATCAAAAAGTTCAAGTGGGAACTTGAGGGAGGTTGATTTGAACGAGACACCCCACATGCAGAATAAAAGGTTTCTCGCAAGAATGGAAACCCTATCAAGAACAGGTATAAAAAACTTCTGTAAGTTTTTCCAACTTGTCAAATTTCAGATTTTCATCTCAACTTGCAAAATGCGGGTGACCTCCCATTGCTTTAGTTTAATGAAATGGAATGGATTGTACATAAGAACTACAACACGCTTCCTCCATTCTTCATATGTATGTTTATTCTTAAAGATAACCATAAAATACCAGCCTCAACCAAACGTTCCATACTTCAATTGGGATTCCATCAAGACATTGTTTCCTCATCTTCATCATCTCGACTCCCCCTGAATTCTCTCTTCTTGTATGGCGAAATTGTGACAATTAATTTTTCTCATCATCATGCTCTTTGTAGTCTCCCTATGTTATTCCACTCTTTGTTGTAAATTGCAAAGCCCTTTTTTGTATTTCATCTATCTCCTAATATAAGTATTTCTTGCCAGAATTCTGACCGCGTTAGGAGGTTTTACTGAGGAAGTATTGTAAAGCATTATTACTGGCAGTTCTTTATAGAATAATGAAGCAATACAAAAACCTTCTGATAGATGGCTCTAATCTCTGTTCAAGATTTATTTTCCAAAATTACTGGGTTAAAATGTTGTTAAACTTTCTGTATTTGACATGATGGCAGTTGAGTTGGGATGTTGGTATTTCCCTCATTGTTCTCAAGTACTGGATAGGTTTATGGAGGATGATTTGCCTGATCTATTCTATCTTGAGAAAGGTACTCTAGAGGAGCAGAGAAACAAGCGGACGCGCTTTATTGAACTTAGAGATGAAATTCAAAGGGCATTCAACAAGGACAAATCTGAGCTTCACCGCTCTAGATTATCTTTGTCTTCCACTAAACATAGCGTAAATTACAAAGTCAGGAAATTGTAAAGATGCATTATGCATCTACAATAATGTTGACAAATATAAGCCTTTTGGATTGAAGCTAGGGTCTTACCAAGCTAGAAGTGGATCTTTATGTAAAATTTTGGAGGGAATAAACATTTTTCGTAGTGCAAGTTTAATCCTTTATTAACCTTGGCTTTATTGTAGCAGAAAATGAAAAAAATATTAGTTAACACTCGTGCAAGAGATCTCTGGAAAAATGTTATATTGCTTGTTTGGTCGAGATAACAATTTGACCTAAACATATTTCGAGTCTAGATAACACTTCTACCCTCTATTTTTAAAACGAATTTACCTTATACTGGTGTCTATTGTCAATAGGCAAGTGGGACTTTGGTTTGAAAGCCACCATTAGGTATTCCCACTATTTGGGGTTTCTAAAAAAGACTCATAATCTATTCACTCTCCATATTCCAAAATTAAGTTAAATAAGCTCTCTTTAGACTTCATTATGATCAAAATCAATTTGCACTCAAATATTTACTCGAAAATGACAATTCACCCAGTTTTTCGTGCCATTTTCCAAGAAATTTCTACCTGTCTCCCTTGTGCGCGTATACAAATAGTGAATGGAATATAAAGGGAAAAGGCTGAGAAAAAAGTTGGATGGGTTGGCGAAATTAGGCACAAGTGACTCTCCAGTTCGCTACGCCAATAAATGCCCATTTTGTAATGACATTGGCAGAGATCTGTTGACTACCCTGCTCTTTGACCAATGACCAGCCCTTCTGGGATCACACTACACAAGACATGATACACACAACTTCCACTCACCACTTCCACCATTTTAGGGAGAACTTTTTATTTTTACAATTACGGTTTTAAACTTTTCATTGTAGTTGCAATTGGAGGACAAATCAACGGAATCCAACCATTTGACCATTAGTCAACTCTGAAAAATTAATTTGACCATATTTGCAAAAGGGAAAAATTGTAGTATTATATTTCTTCAATAAAATAATTAAAAATTAAGTCGAAAAAACAAAGAGAATTGTTCATCTTCTTCTCCACCCCCAACACTCAGCCAAACCAAAATCTATCTGTCACGCCACAGCCTTTGACTCCTCAATGTGCAGTCTTCTTTGATACAAACTCAACAGTTCTTTGTGCCTTTTTTCTTCTCTTTCCTCACTTGATTGAATGGCTCCAGCTATTAAGGAAGCACTCCTTGAGATTGATGACCCAACTTCTTGTAAGCTGCCACTACTGCTTCCTTTTCCTCCTCTTCTCTTCACTAGTGAATCCAAATACTGGATCGTATCAGAACCTGAGTTATCGTGCATTTCCGAATATTTGCATACACTCGGTGGCAAGATAAGTTGAAGTTTCTACCTGCTGCGTTGAAATTTTCTACATTCTTGATCTTAGATTTGGCACCACTTTCGAAACCAACAAATGAAGATATTGAAGTTGTAAAAGCAAAAAGGAAGAAGAGCCAATATAATGAATTGATTTGTGGCGGTCATCTCCTAAATGCATTATCTGATCGATTGTATGATCTCTACACTAACACCACTTCGATAAAAGAAATTTGGGATGCATTAGAAAATAAGTAAAAAGCCGAGGAGGTACAAAGAAATTCCTAATATCAAGCTATTTCGACTTTAAATTTCTTGAAAATATTCATCTACTTCCTCGAGTGCATAAATTAAAAATGCTTGTCAACAGACTAAATGCGATCAAAATAGAATAGTCGAAATCTTTCGAAGCAGGAGTAATCATCATAAAACTCTCGGAGACTTGGAAAGGATATCAAAAGAAGATTTTTCATAGTTTCGAAGATTTTTCTTTAGAACAAATTTAGAAACACTTTTGGATTGATGAAGAATCAAGGGCAAGAGATAATAGTGAGTACTCTTATGAAAGCACTTCAAAGTCAATATCGTAGAAAAGACTTGAGTCATCCAATAAATCAAACAAGAGAAAATCTTTAACAAGGACTACAAAAAGTCCAAAAAGAAGCCCAAGGGAGGTGTGTTGTGTGTGAAAAAATCGAAAATTATGTTAAAGATTGCTAGCATCGATTGCAAAACAAGAATGTGGGTAAAGTGAACGTCATTGATGAAGATAACATTGTAACTAGAGGTCACAACCGAGCCAGCGGCTCGTCGGCTCGGGCTCGTATTTTTACGAGCCCGAGCACGAGCCGAGTTGCTCGTCGAGCTCGTGTAAAAAGCGAGCCACGAGCTGGCTCGGCTCGTGGCTTGAGAAAAAAAAAATTGTGATTAAAGGGTCATTGAATTTTCAGTGATCGTTTGTTCACTGAATTTTTAAATTTTATTTTTTTCAATTTCATTTTCTCTATAAATATTCATTCATTCAACCAATTTTTTTCACCAAACTTACAATCAATCTCTCATTCTCTACTATACTCTCTACATTTCATTATCAATATCATTCTATATTCTTCTACATTTTATTTTTAATCGATTTTCTACACTACTACATAATCTACATTTACTTCTCAATTCTACTTCAATATCAATTATCTCAATACAAGTTTTCGATCACAAATGGATCCACGCTCATTTGTTAAAAACGAGTTCGGTGTCGGAGGCGAATCACTTGTCACGCCCCACAGTCAAGTTGTGAATGAATTCGCCTATTTAAATGAATTACCCATTCCAGAAAATATTCAAGATTTCGACGTTCATGAAGGTAGTCATCCAATTGATTTGGATGACGTTGATGCTGATGCTAGTAATCCAATTGATTTGGAACGGGATGAAGAACCTGCATTAGATATTCCTGATGCAAGAGGGAAGAGAAAGGGGAACAAGCAGGCAAAATATTGAGACCATTTTAAATTGGTTCAAACTGATCGTGTGATTGATGGAGTTCCAGAAACCAAAACAGCATGCAAATACTGTCAAGAACGATTGGCATGGCAAAAAAGCATTGGAACCACCCACATCAACCGTCACTACAAAATATGTACGGGCAAACATGAGATTCTTTCAGTTGGTCAAATGCAAATACAGTTTGATAGTCCAGGTGCCGGTGCTACTACTACGCCACTTTCTACGTGGATGTATTCGGAGGAGAAAACTCGAACAGGAATGGTGAAGTTCGTTGTCGCGATAGAGTTGACACTAACAATAGCGGACAACCAACATTTCGTTTCCTACGTCAAACAATATCTTCAATTGAGATATGTTGGGGTAAGTCAAAATACTCTTCATTCTGATACAATTACATATTTTCTTAATTCAAAGAAACTATTGATTGCGGATTTAAAAAAATATGGAGGTGTGATATCTTTAACTTCGAATTTGTGGGAATGAATTAATAAAACAGGTTATATAACTATAACTGCACACTATATAGTTAAAAAAATTATTGCTTATAAAATTATCGAGTTCTCGCACAATGTTAACAATATATTTAATGCTATTATGAACATTATTAGATAATATAAATATGAGAGTAAAATTCGTTCTTTTACGTTCGACAACGCTAGTGTGAATAAGCATGTTATCGATAGATTGCATATGGTGTTTCAACCCGATTTCGGTGGTTTTTTATTTCATATTTGATGTGTTTGTCATATTTTTAATTCAATAGTACAAGACGGTCTAAAACATGTTAATGATGAAATCCAAAGAATTAGGAATGCACTATTATATATCACGATTGCACCTAATAGAAAACAAGCATTTGAGGACTTTTGTGCCCAAGTTGGGGTGACGCATACGAAAACTTTTATTAGTGACGTATAACATAGATAGATCTCCACATACTTATTATTAAAATCATGTGAATGTTTCGAATATTTAATTACTAAATTTTATAACAATAGGCATATAAGAGACGACGACGATACTATTTTAAATGATCACGATTGACATTTAGTTTCTAAAATTTAAAAAATTTTGACAAATTTTTATGATTCTACAAATATTTTGTCTGGTGTTTATTATTCTACTAGTTGTATGGTCCTTGAACGTCTGTATATAATTGTTATGACTTTTCATAAATTTAAAGATGAACTCGTTTTAGTTAAATTATACCTTTCATGGAATTAAAAATTAGAAAATATAGGGAAGACATACACATATTATTAACGTTA
>CAIGRB010073499.1:103462-114438 GCA_903798255.1 Fraxinus quadrangulata | reverse complement strand
TTTAACTTTTAATGTACCTATTAGTATTAAGAATTTGGAACAAACATTATGTGAAATGTATGAAGTATATACTTCACAAATGGGTACACATATTACTTTTGTACCCTCCGACTCTACAAATACTCCTCCCACTAATATAGAAGATAACGACGCTGAAGTTAAAAATTTATTTCGTTACATGAACTCATATAGATACGATTTAACTGCATATGCACGTGGTTTCTCTAGTAGTAGTAATAGTAGTTTGTCTTTCACTGCATTACTCAAATATCGAGTAATAGTCCAAATGTGTTGCCTGCTGAATTAATTGATTATTTCAATCATAATATGCCTAGTAACAATACAATTAGGAAAAAATCAGAAGAAGTAATTGATTTCTTGCGAAAATATGAACGCTGATGGCCAGTAGTTTCTGCAATGTCAAAAGATCTACTAACACCTCCGGTTAGCACTGTAGTTTCGGAGTCTACTTTTAGTGCATGAAAGATAGTTCTATCCGAGGTCAGGAGTTGACTAAAAGAAGCTATTTTGGAAGCATTAATGTGCGTGAAGGACTGAGAAGACGTTTATTATCGATTGCAAGATAAATATGTCGAAATTGCATATAATCAAGTAAGTGATATTTAATTTAATCATTTTTGTCACAAAATTTTATTCTAATATCTTTATAATTTTTTTTAAAAATTGTACACGTAAGTTGTTCGTATAGAATTTTTAATTCCGCCTACTCGAAATTGAAGTAGTCGGTCTCAAACTCAGATAAAGGATGAGGGTTTGTTTATCTTTTTTTTTAATTACTATTTTAAAAAAGAAAAATGTTTTGAAAAATGTTTAGAAAATGTGTGTATATTGGCATAAACGGAGCCTATTGGCATGAAATTGACATAAATAACACTATGTTAATGAATCTTGAACATGAACACAAGGTGACATGGTTTAGTCTAAAGACACACTTCGTTTTTGGGATTTATGGTGCAGTGAGTATTTAATAATAATGATTCTAATATTTTAGCAGGAGTAATGATACATAATATTATTTAAAAAGATATGTTTGATTACCACCGTAGAAAAACAATTTGAAACGTGGCAGCAAGTAATTGGAGGCTAGTGGAAAAGCCGGCCAATCAAAGATACACGGGAAAAGGCGCAATGGGTACAGTCAAAGTAAAACTGTCACCATGGTCAAACTGCCTCGCTGGCACTTCCACTACAAAATTTGCCTTTTGTGGGACCCACCGAAAACTCCGCCATTTTTTTTCTTCCTTTTTAATGTCAATTTACAACCTTCCACTTCCAACATACATTACTCGAATTCGATTTTCTGGCTATATTTGTGTTAATTTACCTAATAGCCACTCAACTTCACCTTGACAATTAAATTTTAATTTATTTCAAACTCATTATTTAACTTTAAAATGTTTCATTCATACTAAAAATTTAGTTTGACATTCATTTTTTAACTAAAAATCCTCTGTCTATATGGCATATCGTACGATTTAAAAATCTTGACACTTGATAACTTGGCAAATATTCAATTAAGAAAGGACTTCAAACTGAATGTGTGGTGAGAATGAAATACTTTACAAAGTTCGGTCAGTCATGAAACCGAGATAGGCGCTAGTGGTTCCGTTGTAGATTTGGTGTAGCTTCGTCTATCATGTAGTACCGTGTCTATAGTGGTATGTTACTGTAATTTTATTTTATTCAATTATGTTTTTAATGTCTAATTAATTAGGAAAGGTAATAGTTCAAACAGTAGAAATGATAATTTTCAAACATTTTTCAAAATGATAAAAAAGAATTTAGTCAAGATCATTCATTAGACTATGCATATGCATCAAATGATTTCAATTCAAATGAACTTCAAATTTCTCAAATTGAACAAAAATTTCAAAATTAGACTATTTCAAAAGCTAATAAAAAATCTATCTATAAAATAGAAATGTTTAATTTTCGTCAATATTATGTTATCAAAACTCTTGAGCAAACTATTGCTATAAAAAATCAAACAGTTTCTATAAATTTATTTTCAAAAGAAAATATTCAAGCTCACAATAATAAATTTAAATATCTTCATGTAGGTCTTGTTGAAATTGTTGTCAAACATTTGTTTAAACTTGGTTTAGACATTTTTGTTCTCTTAACTTTTAGATATAAGAGACTTCTCAGCTTTGAACATTCATTATTATCCATACTTGAGTCAAATCTTGAAAGTGGTCCAATATTTTCAAATTGTTATTCAAATTTTTCTATCATTCTTCCAGATGAAATTATTCTCAATGCACTAAATTTTCATATTCAAACTAAGAATTTTGATGTTGATAATCGTTCAAAAGCATTTACTATAATATATATAAGCTCATGAACATTCAACTCAATATTCGTGTGCTCTTAAATCTTCTCCTAAAAATGAGAATCTTTTGGTAGAAATTAATCATCTTCATTCACATATTATGATTCCTAAAAGAACATCTTGAAATCTTCAATCTCGAAGACTTGAATGGAATTTTGAGAATGCTCAAAACCCAGTTCTTGCTCCTATTAGAAAAGAATGCTCAAAACCCAGTTCTTGCTCCTATTAGAAAAATCCCAGATCAAATTATTTCATTCCCCTGATGGGCATGTCGAAGTCATCTTTGATTAACTCTCTCCATCAATTACTCTTCATATATCTTATTCTTCGAGATTTGAATATAGATATGAGAATAATTCTTTTAAATCTTCTAGATTTTCTAACTCTTCTGGTACACTAAAAGGGGTAAATTTCAATCTTGAAATTCCAGAAACCAAATATTCTGATAAGGGTGAAGATTCAGAACGACTTGATTCTCTAACTCTGTCAGATATGCTTCCATCTGAGAAGTTTGATCAGCAATGTAATATCATATTTTTTATTATCAATAGAAGACATGAATTCAAAGATTTTAGACATGCTCTTAAAAGAATGTTTTCAAAAGAAGAATTAGAATCATTATAGGAAATTTTATAATTCTCCTAAAGATTTTAGTTTCTATGAATGGTCATATTTTAAGATTTTTGGTAAAAAAATTTCTAAACAAAATCTATTCAAAATATCCATGTTAACAAGAAAACATGGAAGATTTCAGTTGGTCAGACTTTTCAATCCGAACATCCCCCCGATACAAAAAATCATTGTTTTCACATAGAAAACACTGGAGTTATTGCATCTCCTCTAAAAATAATTACTTGATTTAACTGTTAGAATGGAAGAACCATGTCCAACAATTAAAGATGTCAAAAATATTATTTCTTAGAACAATTATACTAATATTGTTCTTCAGTCAGTTTGTTCTCAATTATCTAGAATTGAGAATAATTTTGAGTCTAAGGCATTCTCATCCAACAAGGAGGCGAGGGAGCTTATAGAGTCAAACATTATAGAGTCAAACCTTATTTTAAACCTACTGATTCAAAAATGCTTCCAAAATTAAAGAAAGATACTCTTTCCTCCGAGTCAACTATTTTACAATAACTTGTAAATCAAATTTCTAAACTCGAGAATTCCAAGAATATCAATACTATTGATAATCTTGAAAACCTTGAATCTCAATTTATTGAGGATGAATCTCTTCAAATCAATAAATTGAGAGGACAACATTCAAAGCTTCCTACCTATTACAATCATCCCTCTTATCCGATACGTTATACGAAGAAAGGGGAAAACCTCAAAAATCATACTCTGAAGATGAGATCATTGAATAGAATATTGATGGTCATACAGAGTTTCAAATTATCAAAACTATCGAAAACATGGCCGTGTGTTATAATATATATCTCAGTCGTGGTATTTCTCCTTCAAGCGAATGTACAAATTTAATTACCAAGCTTGCTTGAAAAATTAAATTTTGGTGGAATAACTATCTCAATGATGAAGATAGATAAAAAAAATTTGTAATGCTACTAATGAGCTACATCAAAATGATAGCTTTAATACTTTAGCATATTCAATATTAAAGCACTTCATTGGTACTCCTACTCTCCTTCAAGAAAGGTCCTCTGTGGTTTTATTAAACCTAAGTTGTCCTAAACTGCATGATTTTCAGTGGTATAAGGATATGTTCCTTACCAGAGTTATACTTAGAAAAGTTAATTTAAAAAAGAAACATATTTAATTTCTTAAAGAAGAAATCAGATTTCAAAGAATTGAAGCGCAATTAAAAAGTCCTTCAATTATTGAAAAGATTTATTTACTTCAAAAGACGATTGAAGAAAAAACATGTTCAACTATTCCAAATGCTTTTTAGAATATAAAGAAACATGTTATTTCTCTTCTCTATAATTCTGATTTTCATGAATCCAAAATTCCAACAAAATCTCATCCCATTCAAATGAACAAAGAATTACTTGATCAGTGTATAAAGGAAATCCAAGATTTATGACAAAAGAAATTGATTCGATTCAGTAAATTACCCTGGAGTTGCTCAGTCTATTATGTCTTCAATTCTGTTGAGATTGAAAGAGGAGCTCCACGACTAGTCATCTATTACAAATCTCTGAATCTATTACCTCAAAAGAAAGACCTATTAAATAGATTATTCAAAGTCGTCATCTTCTCAAAATTTGATATGAAGTCAGAATTCTGGCAGATCCAAATTACGGAAGAAGATAGATATAAAACTGCATTCAATGTTCCCTTTGAAAATATGAATGGAATGTTATACCATTTAGTCTAAAAAATGCCTCTTCTGAATTTAAAAAAATTATGAATGATGTTTTAATCATTTTCAAAATTTCATAATTGTTTACATTGATAATGTTCTTATATTTTCAAAAAATATAGAACAACATTTCAAATATATTGATACATTCATTCACATTATTAAGAATATTAGTTTAGCAGTCTCTGCTAAAAAAGCCGTTCTTTGGTTAAATTCCATTATGGTGTCTGGACTGGCCTCAAAGAAATTATTACTATCAAAAAACAAATTTAGTAATTATTTTATGTATTTCAAAATTTTAAGATAATTTAATCAATAAAAAATTGTTTTAAAAATAGATTGCAAAGTATCAAAGGATGTTTTACCAAAAAAAAGTAAAAAACCTTGTTTCAAAATAGATTTTCGCAAGATGTCAAGCAATTTTATCTTGCTTTGATTTCGAAATTCTATATATATAAGGTAAATCAAACTTTCTTGCAAATTTCTTGACTAGAGAGTTTCTGTATAACAAAATTGAGAGAAACAATTGAGAGATATGGATTCTTCTTTTTCAAAGAAGAATAAGAAAAAAATCTTCAATCCTTATTATTTCAATTGAAGATTACATTCATTTTTTTTTTCATAGATTAAAAAATGAAGGACAAAGTTCTTCAACTTCTCAACAAATCACACTTGCTTAAAAAATCCATTTAGGTGGGGGGGGGGGGGTATTTGATGAATATTATTGATGAAATAATGTATTTTAAATAGTGATATGATGGAAAATATGTGGTTAAAAGCGAAAAAAATTATTAATGGGATGAAAAATATTATTTTATTGAAGAATGTGTGGTTGAAAATGAATTTTAAAAAATATATTTTTAAAGAATATGTGTCAAACGGGAGCTTATACAAATACCTCAGAGTGAAAGGATCTTTGAAGAAAATAAATCTCAAATTACAAAAAAAAAGGGTTCAAATTAGATTTGAAAAACTACCAGATATCAACATCTTTTCATTACTTTACTAAACCTATTTAAATTCCTATTTTTGAAATAGAGACTTCTTGAATCTATATATTCTTCTCTTGAGGAACGTCTTCAAAATTTATCCCTAAGTTCCATTTCGCTCCAAGAAATATCAAAAAGACCCGGGCTTATTATGAAACTATCATAATCAAATCATGATCGGCCATAATAACTCATACTCAAAATCTTCAAAAGAAAAACTATGTTGATTTCTCAAAATTTTCAATTCAATAGGTATTGTCTTACGAAGACCGAGGGCAACACCCATGGAAATGAGAGAAAAAAATTTGTCTATCTAAAGATGATTAATTTGAATCTCATTTCAATTATTTTAATTATCAAGATGTTTGATTTAATATTTTTTTACTTTAGATCAATGGTATATTCTTGGTTTATACTTTTCAATCAAGCATGTGTTACAAATTTTTTAAAATGATTTCAAAATTGGTTCAAATATTTTGGACTCGACGAGATGATTTTACCCAATTTTACTTGTCGAGAGTTCAAACACTTAAAAAAAGGAGGCAAAATCATTTTTAAAACCTCAAGAATTTTTTTTATTTCAATTTGCTCACAATCTCAAAGTGTCGTGAATTTTCTGTTAGGACTATCAAGTTGTTCAAAATACAAGTTCAAAATTCAATGTCAAAAGAATAGTCAGAAGTCTCAAAGTTAAATGATGATCAAAGTTTCACGAGACAAATTGTTGTCCTAAAGTTGTAAACTCATGGATTCAAAAACAAAGAAATATTGGTATTCCAGATTAAAAAAAAAAATCAACTGATGATTAAAAAAAACGTTTCTTCTCTTAATCAGAATCAACTGATTATGCTCAAAACAATGAAAACATGTGGTTTGTGTTAGACAAGATTGATTATTTAATTGAACAGAAAACTCAAAAAAAATTCAAAATGACTACATGGATCCAACTATTTAGATGAGTACTGAAATTATCGGGTTCGAGGTTCAAGACAAGTACTCTTTCAAATATGTTTGCCACAACAAAAATTATTCCTACCAAATCTATCGATACTAAAAAATGGACAAAAACTCAAAAGTTATAGCAGGAAAAAAAAACGATGAAAAATATTATGGCTCCATATTGTTGTGATAATTCAATACAATCATGCTAAGAATAAAAATCACATAATTAATTGATAGTTCGAAATTCATACCCGCGGAAGACATTGTTATGTACCAACTAGATCTTCTTCTCATTGCTCCTCAAAATAATCAGCCATCAATGAGGCAAGTCAATCAGATATGGAGAGGAGAGGGGACCTCGCCATTATATAGAAAATCATAAAGTCGGCCCATTTCCGACTCTAACCCCAATTAAGGTTTACATAATTCTGGTTCACATTCTTAAAATTGCCACATTATAATAATATAGCCCGTAAGGTGTACAACGGTCCAAGTGATCACTAACATATTGGGCATAATCATAGTATTATTGCAAACCATATATCTAACCCATAAAATTCGCAATCAAATGGAAGCTCACATAATAAAATTATTCTAACATTCTCCTACTTGGGCAAACATTTGATTGTTATAGAACAAAACTTTTAACCTCCAGGTAAGATTACATTGGTGGCCACACAAGTATATCTGCAATGATAACACATTACACAACATGATCAGGTCCAACAAGAATGTCAACATCGAATATGGAAGTCGTTACACCAATCAAACGATGTAAGACCACTCCACAACTACAAATGCCAACGTCCCTATCGACATGGATCTCCATCCTCCAATCAATGTGGTAGATCTTTCTCTCATTGCTCCTCAAAATAATCAGACGTCAATGGGATAAGTCAATCCGATATGGAGAGGAGAGTGAACCTAGCCATTATATAGAAAATCATAAAGTCGGCCCATTGCCGACTCTAACCCCAATTAAGGTTTACATAATTCCGGTTCACAAACTTAAAATTGCCACATTATAATAATATAGCCCGTAAGGTGTACAACGGTCCAAGTGATCACTAACATATTGGACATGATCATAGTACTATTGTAAACCATATATCTAACTCGTAAAATTTGCAATCAAATGGAAGCTCACATAATTTAATTATTCTAACATTCTCCGACTTGGGCAAACATTTTATTGATATAGAACAAAACTTTTAACCTCCAGGCCAGACTACATAGGTGGCCACACAAGTATAGCTGCAATGATAACACCTTACACAACATGATCAGGTCCAACAAGAATGTCAACATCGAATATGGAAGTCATTACACCAATCAAACGATGTAAGACTACTCCACAACTACAAATGACAACGTCCCTATCGACATGGATCTCCATCATCCAACCAATGTGGTAGTATGCAGTATGAACTTGCACCAAATATGATAAAAAAAACTGTGCTAATTCATATCGATCCTTAAAATGCTTCTAATCAAAATGAAGTCACATGTCTCTAAAAGAGACCCATCTTATGTCTTTAATTGTCATATCTTGAGATCAAAATAATATCATAATAAAAGACATAAGTCAAATGTATGCTCAAAATAATTGATGTATAGGGGAAAAATATTTTATTATTGGAAGGGATTGTACCCGAAAAACATATGGGATGCCTAACATAAATAATTCTCACTAACCAAAAACATCAAAGGTTTTCACAATACACATATTAGCAACATGTGTCTTAAAAACTTTAGGAGCGAGTCCCTTAGTCAAAAGATCTGCAATCATGCCTATGTATTAATATGTTCTATTTTCATCTGTCATTCCTTGACTCTGTCTCTGACTACTAAATATTTGATGTCAATATGTTTCGATCCACTAGAACTATTATTATTTCTTGAAAAGAATACTGCTGCGCTATTATCACAATAAATAGTGATTGGCCTCAAGATGGATTGAACAATTTTTAGCCCAGAAATAAAATTTCTTAACCAAACGGCTTGAATTGTAGCTTCATAACATACCACAAATTCAACCTGCATAGTAGAAGATGCCACCAGAGTTTGCTTAACACTTTTCCACGAGATAGCACCACTAGCCAACATGAAAATATAACTCGAGGTTGATTTCAAATCATCTTGACATCCAGCAAAATCAGAATCTGAGTAACCTACCACCTCAAGGTGATTTGAACGCTGGAAGGTGAGCATGTAACTTTCAGTTTTCTTCAAGTATCTCATAACTTTCTTAGTCGCTCTCCAATGCTCTTGCCCTGTATTTGACTGAAACCTACTGAGCCAAATCACTGTTCGCAAGTAAAATGTCATCAATATACAAGACAAGATAAATAAAATTTCTCCTACTGATTTTAAGATAAATATATTGATCGATTGTATTTTCAACAAAATCAAGAGAAGTCACAACCTTGTCAACCTTCAAATACCACTGTCACGATGCCTGCTTGAGGCCATATAAGGATTTATTCAACTTACATACCAAGTTTTCTTTTCCATCTAAAACCTTCACGTTGTCTCATGGAAACCTATTCCGAAAGATTTCCATTCAAAAAAGTCGTCTCAACATCCATATGATGAAACTCCAAATTATAATGCGCCAGAAGTGTCATGATAATTCGAAAAGAATCTTTGGACGAAACAGGTGAAAAGGTTTCATTGTAATCAATGCCCTCTCGTTGAGTGAACCTTTTTGCAATCAATCTCGCTTTCTTTCGTTCAATTTGCTTTTGAAGATCCACTTGTTATCTATGGTTTTAGCATCCAGAGGAAGTTTAACAAGTTCCCAAACTTTATTATGTTCCTTAGAATTCATTTCATCTTTCATAGCATTTATCCATTTATGTGACTTAGAACTTGTCAATACTTGATTAAAAGTAACAGGGTCAACAATATGCCCAACATTGAAATCACTCCTAGTGGAACCTTTCCCAATGGATTTAGTCAACTTTCCTCTTATACAATCCACACAAGTGTAAAAAATAGAGAAGTCGAGAGAGGAAGGTATCTAAACTTTAACCAATCTCTCCATCATATCCTTTGAAACGTAACTCAACCGCTTATGCCACGACATGGAGGATGATTCACGAATTAGAGACTTTTTCTTTGACACATTCGTAACATAAGAGACTTCACCAAAAGAAGCCAAAGACAAATTTATATAATTCATCACATAAGAGAGCATTTCTAATCAAACGAGAATCATAAAACAATTCAACAATTCCATTACCGAAAAATTAAAAGAAAGACCATAAGCATCAAGTTTCGATATAGAAATTAAATTTCGTCTCATTGTCGGTACAAAAACAGTATTATCTAAAACAAGAGAGAAACCAGACTCCAAAATAACTTCACTACTCCTATGAACTCAACATTCACTTGAACTCCACGTCCAACGCACATGCTTACTTCATTCTCACTTGGCCTTCATTTGCTCGTGAACCCTTGCGGAACTCTTCTTCTTCTTCTCCTTCTTCTCCAACCAAGTCTTAAACTTAAACAATCTTTCTGTCAGTGACCCTTCTTCTTGCAAAACTTGCATTGATCAATTTTCTTTATCGCTCATTTGGGACTACCAGAAGTCTGACCTCCAAAATTTTGTCCTGCTGATTGCGGTGTGACTTGTCGTCCTTGTGGAACTTAAGACTTATGGTTATGAAAAGACCCATTGTTCTGTGGTGGCTGAAAAGCTAATTTGCACAGTTTCGACATTTTCACGCTTCAACATATACTTCTCTTGGGCACATACTACAATAAGGTCATTCAAATCTCATTTATCTCTTTGAGCATTATAAGCAACCTTCAGCTGATTAAACTGGCTCAGAAGGATATTCAGAACATGATAGATCAGAAAATGCTCAGCAATGAGAATCTTAAGAGCCTTTAATTTAGAAGATATATTAATCATCTTCATATCATGCTCCCCCACACCACTTATACTATCATATTTCATATTCATTAGTTTGTCCATCAGATCTCCAATTTCAGCTTTATCAGACTCAACAAATCTCAATCCTATGGCATCCACAAAACCTTTATCATTTTCATTATCCAGAATAGCACCTATAATGGAA
This sequence comes from Fraxinus quadrangulata, assembly GCA_903798255.1. NCBI lineage: Eukaryota > Viridiplantae > Streptophyta > Magnoliopsida > Lamiales > Oleaceae > Fraxinus > Fraxinus quadrangulata. The sequence goes on along the minus strand of CAIGRB010073499.1, from coordinate 103,740 downwards.
TCGGATATGGTGCGCTTAATAATTTTCAAACAAAGTCTATTAGTCATTTCCCACTTTTCATACTCAACTACATATTCAAGATCGCTTTTATCCTTGAGTTTCGAAAGCTGCTTCTCCATTGTAAAATCCAACCCTAAAAGACCAAGTGCTATTTCTACGTCACGTTTCAATCTCACATAATTATTTCCAATCGTCAGAATCGCAGCAGTCGCCGAAATGGTCATCGAAGCGATAGGGGTGGTGGAGGTGTGGTAGATTATATATATATATATATATAT
>CAIGRB010073499.1:58471-91575 GCA_903798255.1 Fraxinus quadrangulata | reverse complement strand
AACAGTATTTACCCAGGCCAAGTAAGTCCACTTAACAAGGAAATGTTCACCTACCCACCAATCCTATAGTCAGGACTAGTAGGTGGAATTATTCTTGTTTTATTGTTGCACAGTCTAAAAGTTAGACCAAAAGTTTATAATACAGCTTTCTTTACTTTTTTTCATCATAACGAGTCCGAGTGTGTGGAAAAAGGTGATGACATTAAAAAAAAAAAACAAAAAATTAAAGCTAAAAAATACCTCGAAATTTGGTACTGTACTTGTGGTATAAATAAATAAATGTATGGTTGCATTAGGTGTTTCGACACAAATGTATATTCTTATGTTCAATTTTACGTTTCAACGACATCGAGAAATGTATATGTTTAGGCTACGATATGAAAAGGTTTCTTTACTCTCTTCTCTTGTCATAAATGGGAAAATCCATTAACATCTATTGCCTCTATAGGATTTACATTTTCTAAACTATACCCTGTCAAAGACATAGGGGAGTTGGGACCATGGGCCTCAATTTTTATTTATTGATTACCCCTGGCCTTTCATCCACAGATATTTATTAGAATCGACAAGCAATTGATGGGAATAGGAACGAATTTCATATGCAAGACATTTGTAGATAATTGTTACTGTCAAACTCCAATTACATTCAACAACTCGAGAAAAAACCACATACTAGTTTTTGCATTAAGCAATTATGCTACTTTTACAATTAATTTGAAAACTAATTTGGGTTGGCAGACATCCTGTCCATTGATTAAGAAATACGTTCACTATTTGATATAAGGACTATAGATGCTAAAAATTTGAACAAAAATACCAAAAACACATTACATTAACAATCCTTTGATTTAGTATTGATAATATTAGGATTAGTTAGTAGTAGGGACGAGATATAACTCAATAATAGAGAGCTAGAATGAAAAGGTGAAACCGTAAAAGTCATCAAATCAAATGAATATCAAATTTTCTTTGTGATAAGTTAATCTGAATAGTCTTCTCATCTTTTATGCTACAAAAAATATGTCAATATTTAACATACTTACTTTAAGCAATAATACAAATAATATTCTGTAATCTATAATTAGAAGGTTCTATGATTAAACTCTGCTCCCATCGATCTTTAGTGTATTATCAACAATCCGCAGCCTATCTTCTGTGGCAATCACTGCAGTGCACCTGTCATTCAGCCCGAAACCTTTGAACACACATTTAAATTATTTCTACGATGAAAATTCTTGGCTAATGGAGACAAAAGAGAGTTTCATAAGAAACATGATACTATTAGGATCAGCTAGAGAAAAAAAATAATGTAAAGGCGTGAATAAGCCAAAATTAACACGAGCAACGTCAATAAATGATGGCAGCAATCATAAAATAGAGAAAAGTGAGTATAAGGAACTGACGGGATCCTGGAAATAACCCCGTGCTCTACGACACCATCAACTTGATCCAAACTATCAGCTACTTCAGCTGCAAGAAAATCAGTACCAGCTAAGAAAAGATTGCACATGAAATCGAGAAAAACTAAAAATACACCTGTATATCGAAATGTATAATTGTACCAAGGCTTATTATTGGAGATGTAAAAATTACATCGAGAAGATTATGCCCTTCTTTAGTGACTAGAGGGAAATCACCCCCTAATGGACCTGCATACCCTACAGATGGTCTCCTCCAAACCTTGATAAAATTAAAAGGAAAAAAAAAATCTATATGAAATTTTGCCTTCCATGTCAATAATAGTTGCCTGTCTCATCAATGTAAAAGTTAAACGTAACGCAAAACTAGTGCAATGCAGAATGATTAACCAAATACTAAAACAAAATCTAGACTACAACTAAGATTAATCTCCAGAGAAATTTCAGTTCTCAGTAGACCCTTCATTCAGAGACATCAAAAAAACTAGTCCAGGCCTCAATCGGTAATAATCTATCCAATCCCTTCCTGTCCTCCAATTTAGTGTTCCTGAAGATCCTATAACTCTCATTTTTCTGGTTCTTTCTAGGAAGCATGAAAGAAAATACTACTACATGACTAAACCTCATTTTAACTGGGCCTAACTATAATGTAACTAAATCCTTTCTTCTAAAAATAACAAAAGAAAAGGGATGTGATGATGTGACAATGAACAACAGGAAGTTTACAATTATCAACTTAGAATTTAACAGTAATTACAAAATCTATACCCTAAACTGCTAATTATATGTTTGCTAGGCACGGAATAACTTATTATATCTTCACGTCACCATCTCCGTGGGAGACTCGGTGTATCTTTATTGAAAAATAATTAGATATAACATTTTTTTGGGTTCGGCGCTCGGAGCTAGGGAAAATTTGAGAGCACAAGGTTTCACATTCCAGTGATTTTCTAATTGTAAATCCAATGGCTTACAATTTTAACGGGGACCTAGGTGGAAAAATAACACAATAAAACCTTGTTTGATTCTCATTTCTTTTAAAATATATTTTTCTCTCTTTTCTTTCTTTTCAACTATACATTTTCCAATAAAATAATATCACACGCAATCCAAAACCTTTTCCTTTATTTTTAACCATACATTCTCCATCAATCTATTATTCCAAAATGCATTCTACACAAAAAAAAAAAAAAAAAAAAAAANCTTTATTTTTAACCACACATTCTCCATCAATCTACTATTCCAAAATGCATTCTACACAAAAAAAAATAAATAAATAAAAATGGAGCTCAAACAGGCCCTAAAATTGTCTTCTAAATTTCAAATCATATTATTGAAGAAGTTCAAGTTCTACAAATACTAGAGAAGGAGGATGTAAAGCAAAGAAAATTTCAAATTAATCACATAACAATTCTCTGTCTTATGTGAGGATACCTCAGCATCACCAAGGAACAGGTCATCAATTTCTTCAGCAGTTTCCAACCAGTTGATCTGAAATACAACGAAACAAAATGTTTGAAAGAAATGTTCCATCATAATATAAGTCAATAACTCGTGTACTTCTTGTGCTTGAGCTTACGGATCTGATTAGAACTGGTATCGATCCATCTACAGCTCCTTGATACTGTTTTCCTGAGACAATGAATACAAGCTTCCCAGCTGCCTTAAGAACAGTCTGCACCAGAATTAACTAGTGTAGCTGAACAATAATCATAATTCGAAAGGAATCTATCCAAGATAAGGAGTATATCGTAACTTGGCGTATTCAAGGCATATTTAGTTAAGATGATTCGAAACAAGAGTACTACAAGAAAAGTTTAGTGGTTCACTACACAGTTATCAATAGTACTGTTAGAGTCTATATTTTGAGGTTTTCATCTCTTTGCTGTCTCTGAAATAAGAATTGAAATGTACTGATTGAAGGATGCACTTTTGAGTGACCTTTTCTTGAATTAATGACTCGCCGCCCTGCATTGTCTGACGCCCAATGACTGCTGCAAGTGTTTCTTCTTCTATAACGTCAGCATCATTGAATGCTAAATCAATCTAAAACATGGCAAAGCAGAATGTGGTAAAGCACATCCAAGCCGATATACAGTATAAAATGAAAAGAGCCATCCAATAAAAGCATTCACCCTAGCTAAAACTCAACAATGCAATTGAGTACATTAAAACAAAATAAAATGTGCACACTTTAGAGCTGTCTCCATATTGATCCAATGGGATTCCGACCTTTGCAGCTTCACTTGCACTACCAACGGATCTGCATCACAGTGTTGCTGATTACTCCTAATGGAAAAATGAAACAGAAACTGTAAGTGCTAACCAAAACGACATCATTGCAAGCATAATGCTCATCAAACTCGCACCTTGAGTTGGGACGCTGGTAAAACTGAATTTATACTCTAAAAGTGAGAAGTCTACTCAGTTTAACTTTTCTATATGCTATTAATATACTGGAGCACTTTGAAATACTGACACTAGATGAAATATCTTATGCAACCAGGTAATCAATTAATGTCATCATCCCAAACCACAATAATTGAGACAAAAGTCTACTATATAATAAAACGCTATACTTTGTTCTCTAAAGCCTTGAAATTTCTATCATAATTCTGTGACAATTCGAAGATTTCGACTAGGCGTAAAATGTTTGCCCTGGCGATATCGTCCAGCTCATTTTGTCTTTAAAAAAAAAAAAGGCTTCCCCACATTCCGTCGGTTTGGTCAAGTTAATATTTTTAAAACTCTTGATTTCTCGAGAAATTAATTCTTGCCAAACAAACAGACCTTAAATTAGAGACCTTAACTTATCATGATCCTTACACAAAATAGAGGATTTTGACTTACGTAGGAATGCCAACAATATCTTTAATCAGACCGGACCGAAGCTGCCGCCCCAAATACTGTATGGCCAGACCAGAAGCACGGCCAGACCCCAGTCCAATCACCATTCCATTTTCGACATACGAATCCACCTTTGGTATGCAATTGAAAATCAAAGCTTAATAACGAAAAAATAGACATGCTGTTGAGCTAAAAAAAAAAAGAAGCTAGTAGCATAGAAGTGATTACGGTGTGTTTGGCTGCTTGGAGGAGGGCAGAATCGTCAAGGAGGCTGTTGCAAGTTACCGTGGGAAGCGCATTAGGTCTTCTTATTGTTGAATGTTGGTTTAATTTGAAGAGCGAGAGAGAATGAATCGATGAAAATGATGATGTTAGTGCCATTGTCGCACAAAAATTTTCGTCTGTTTTTCTACTTCATTATATATATCCTGTTGTTTCATGGGTTTAAACTTGAAATGAAATGATAAGAGGACGGTCCCTCTACGGTACTTTCATATATTTTGGGTAGATTTTCTTCCGTGGTCACTGAACTTTTAAAAAAAAATTAATTGAGTCAATGAACAAATGATTTTAATTTTTGAAATCATGATCAACTTTCAACTGATTTGCGAAAAAGACATTGAAATCCATAGACGATATATGTGGACAACCTCTTTGTAATGAATATCATAACTTTGGATAAGATTCAGGGACATACATTTATGATTTATATAATTTATTTGCAAATCACGACATAACCTAATGCATTTTATATAATGTAATTCTTAAAGATATAGCGAGCTCTTACAAAACGATAGATTTGATTTTATTTGAGAAAGACTATCAAATACGTTATCAGAATTTAACTAGCAATATGGATAATAAACTTTAGCAAAAGAAGAAATTAAACATCAGCTCATAATTTCTACTCGGTAAGAGAATTTTGGTGTCACCTGTACAAGAAGAGAGTCATGTCAAGCTTGATGCACCTCCTGATCATATCAATGTGCATGTTCGGAAAGGAAACATATTAGCTACGCAAGGAGTTGCAATGACAACAATAGAAGCCCGGAAAACTCCGTTCCAACTGTTGGTGGCAATTAGTGGAGAGAAAACAGCTAGGGGGAAGTTTTCTTGGACGATGGGGAGGATATGGAAATGGGAGGTGGAGGAGGAAAATGGAGTTCGATAAAATTTAACAGTGGTATAGTAAGGAATATACTAATACTGAGATCTGAGGTTCTGAATGGAGAGTTTGCCGTGAATCATAAGTGGACTTTAGACAAGGTGACTTTTTTGGGATTGAACAAAAGTTACAACGAGATTAAAGGATATCATGTAGTTACTGGAACGGGAGTGAAAGAGAGTAGACGCTTGGATATAAGCATTAAAGCCAACAGCAATGGGTATGTTAACGTGGAGATATGAACCTGTCAATTCTTGTGGGTAAAGAATTGGTGTTGGAGATTACACCTAAGAACTGAACGAATACATTCTGAAACATAACCTTTTTTTTGGGTTCAGTTATGTGTTTGTGTGAAAGTAAATTTGTAATTGTTTTCAATTTTACGATAATTTGCAATTGCTGTTGGAAGCACATATTTAGGTTTGCAGTGATTATGCTCGAACAATTGTTTTATTCAAAATAACCCGTCTCCATAAAATCAATTAGACAACTGCCGCTGCCACCACCACCACAGCCCCCATAAAAATCCATCGGACCACTATTGCCTCCATTATATCCATCGCACCCTGAATTGATTGATGTGGTCATGAAATGGGGAGAAGAGAACCCCGTTGTTCTTGACTCCCATGTTTTTGCGAATTTGAAACACAAATCTAAGTGATAATATTTGATAGATCTAATTAAATGAATCTCTTAATTCTACCTACATGTCACGTAAATTGGTGTTTTAGTACGACTGACATTAGATTCTAACCTTCTAACCAAATCAAATTATCTAATTTATATTGCTACCTTCTTTCTTTTCCAACACTAACAGGAGAAAGGTTCGACATCTTTTGTCTTGTTAAATTATCATAATGTTATCGTGGAGTGCAGAGATTTGTGAGGATCAACGTGGGTCCCTTGAAGTTTAAGAATTAAATCCTAATTTGTGAAGAAGAGAGCAGACTACAATAATTGATTCAGAATCAACCCCAGAAAAAAAAAAAAGAATAATTGATTTGAGGAGGAAATTTCCGCTTTAAATCTGAAGCAAATGCACAGAAGAATACGATCAGAACATCTTCATAACCTTGTTTTTATCTATTTGTTCATCTTCTTCACATTATCATCATCATCGAAGGAAGGAGGAGGTGATGAAGTAATTGGATATGGTTACAGCATCCAATCCGTGATTGGCGATTCATCGGGGAAGACGTTGACTGCTCATCTTCAGCTCATCAATAATTCCTCGATTCTCGGTCCTGATATTCAATTCCTCACCCTCACTGCCAGGTAATTGAACTCTTCTTCATCCCAATTATTCAACAATATTTTTTGATAATTAATTCTCGGATTATATACTGAGTTCAGTTTCATTCAATTTAAACATGCCACAAAATCAATTGAATATAGAAGAACAAGGGCACATCTGTTAGGCTTAATTGTAGTCAAATTTAAGTACAGAGTTAATTGTGTCAATTAATTTTATCCCTTGATGTTATTGACTGTCATAACATTCGGTTCAAACCTTTAACCGAATCAGTGACGTGGCTAATAAAATGTACATTTGATACTCCGTCATGCCGTTAACAAGCCCGTAAGAAAACGGCTTTCATTGCCCACTAAACTTTGAAAAACATCTTCGATTGCTTACTGAACTTTAAGGTAGTCGAATTTTGGCTACTAAAATTTAAAACTTTTTTCATTATTCACTAAACTTTGAAAATATTTCGATTGCTCACTAGACTTTGAAATATATCTTCGATTGCTTACTAAATTTTGATGTGGTCGAATTTTGACCACTAAATTATAAAAATGACGTGGCATGTTGTTCCTTAAAAAATGTACACATGGGTCACGTAAAAGTAATAAGTGGATAAACGAGTCCGGATTATCGATCCTCAAGAAATGATTATTTAATTACACAATAGTTAAATTTAATTGTAATATATTTTTGTAGAATTTTAAGCTATTTTCGTCATTTGAAAATTCAAATTTATTGTGTGTTTTTACAAAAAATCAAATTTTAATTAAATTTATTGTGTGTTTCGTTACAAAATTCAAATTTTAATTTTATTTAATTTAAACAACAAAACACACAATAAATTTGAATTTTTCAAATGATGAAAATATCTTAAGAATTTACCAAAATAAGTTAAAATCAAATCTAACTATTGTGTAATTGAGTAATCATTTCTCGTGTGATCAACAATTTGAACTCATTTGTCCACTTTATTACTTTTACGCGACCCATGCGCTTGTGGTATACAATTATTAACAAACAATATCTCGGCGTTATTTTTATAAGTTTAGTGGCCAAACTTCGACCACATCAAAGTTCAATAACCAATCCAAGACATTTCCAAAGTTTAGTGAATTTTTAGTAGCCAGAATTCAACTATCTCAAAGTTCAGTCAACAATTGAAAACATTTGTCAGAGTTTAGCGTGCAATCGAAAACTTTTTTAATATTTTGTGAGCAATCAAAGACGTGACATTTGTTAATGGCTTGACAGGACGTCACCTGTGTATTCCATTAGCCACGTCACTAATTCTATGAAATGTTTGAAGCGAATGTTATGTCGTGAATTACGTTTGAATAAGTTTAGTGACTAAAATTCGATCTCTTAAATTTCAGTGATCAATCGAAGACACAAACATAAATTCAGTGACCATTGGCACATTTAACATAATTGCAAGCTATTTATCAATGAATTACAAAATTAATTATTTTAACAGCGAGGAGAAAAAAAAGTTAGATGGCATAAATATGACAATAAGTATACTGCTGTCCTGTTTTTAACATTTGATTAATTAATATTTCTTGTTATTGATGATGGTTTTCTGTCCATACATTCTTATAGCATTAGGAATATTTTTGTTCAAGTTTTGTTAATATTATGTATTTAAAATTACGATAAGTAAATAAATATTTTTACTTTCTCCTAACAAAGTTTTGAATGTCAGCTAATTAATAAAAAGTTGAGAGATTAAATTCGAAAATGAGCAAGTTATAAACCTTAATTGCCATTTGCTAAAGTTTAGTGCATAATATTTTGGCTTTTGTTCCTTTGATGATTTGCCTACAGCTTCGAGACAAAGGACCGTTTGAGAATCAGAGTTACAGATGCCAACCACCCAAGATGGGAAATCCCTCAAGAAGTCCTCCCCCGCCAATCTTACTACCCACTCCGCCGTTACCTCACCGGGAACCACCCTTCACCGCCAAAAAACCACTGCATTTTCCTCTCAGACCCCACCTCTGACCTCACCTTCACCCTCCTAAACACTACCCCATTTGGGTTCGCCGTCAGCCGCCTCTCCTCCGGCGACACCCTCTTTAACACCAGCCCAGTAAACGATCACCCCGAAACGTACCTGGTCTTCAAAGACCAGTATCTTCAACTCTCTTCCGCTTTGCCACGTGAGACTTCCAATCTTTATGGCTTAGGGGAGCACACAAAGAGCTCATTCAGGCTGCAGCACAACCAAACACTTACCCTGTGGAATGCCAACATTGCCAGTGAGACCCTTGATCTCAACTTGTATGGATCTCACCCTTTCTACTTGGACGTCCGGTCCCCTCGTGGGACCACTCATGGAGTCTTGCTACTCAATAGCAATGGGATGGATATTGTGTACACTGGAGATAGGATTACCTACAAGGTGATTGGTGGAATGCTTGACTTATACTTCTTTGCTGGGCCAGCGCCAGAAATGGTTATGGAACAGTACACTGAGCTTATCGGCCGCCCTGCACCTATGCCTTATTGGTCTTTTGGTAAGTATGATAGTGCCTTTTAGGAATCAGGGGGTTATGTTGTTCCAATTCAGGGTCAGGAATTAGTCCCTACTGTATTATTTGAAGATGGTGTGATATTAGATTGCAAAGTTGGCGATTGTTTCCAGAACGAATTTCTCAATGATCTAATAGGAAGCAATGCAATACGGATATTTAGGCAATTCAAGAATGCTAGCTAGAAGTCATGAATAGAATTCATTCGTCATTTCTCTGTTGAAACCAAAAGTCCAAAGAACATTAGCCATCTAGAGGAAATATACTTAAAAAAGTATATGAAATTTGTCAGCTATCACAATATCTAGCTTCTATTAAATGAAATGTATTTCCAAGGACATTTCCTCAAATTTCTTGCTCCTTGAAAATCACGAGACCTGGTATGGAGCTTGCTTTTGGCCATCACATTGCATCAATTTATTTGTGCTTGGTTATGAACCTTCAATTTCTATAATCTGTTTCTAAGTCCAAGTTCTTTAATTCATAAGGTTCTTGAGAGAAGTCATGTCCTTTCTTCATTTCTAGGATTTCATCAGTGCCGCTGGGGTTACAAAGATATCTATGACCTCGAGAATGTGGTAGCTGGTTATTTAGACGCTAGAATTCCCCTAGACGTTATGTGGTCAGATATTGATTACATGGATGGCTACAAAGATTTCACTCTTCATCCCATTAATTTTCCCACGGAGAAGATGAAGAAATTTGTCAATGCACTTCACCAGAATGGTCAGAAATATGTGGTCATCCTAGATCCTGGTAAGCTCACCAATTAAAATAATTATGTACTTCTGCTCTTTGGGCCCTGCTTCAACTGACAATTTCGATCAAAAACATTGACATAAAAATTTAGATGATAGTTAAAGAGGCCTGTTCCTGCTTATTGACCATATTGTCGTAAACTGCAGGCATTAGTGTAAATGAGACATATCCTACCTACACAAGAGGAATGCAAGCTGACATCTTCATAAAGCGTAATGGTGAACCTTACCTTGGCAAAGTTTGGCCTGGATTTACCTACTTCCCAGACTTTCTGAACCCGTCCACTGGAATATATTGGGGTAATGAAATCAAAAAATTCTTTGAACTTCTCCCTGTTGATGGCCTGTGGATTGACATGAATGAGGTAGCCAATTTCATAACTTCACCTCCCAATCCATCTTCAACTCTTGATAATCCTCCCTATAAGATCAATAATGGTGGAATTCAACGTCACATTGGTGAGGAAACTATACCTGCAACTTCACTACATTTTAGCAACATTTCAGAGTATAACGCACACAATCTCTATGGATTTCTGGAATCCAAAGCTACTAATGAAGCCTTAGTCAATGTAACTGGTAAAAGGCCATTTGTGCTAAGCAGATGTACTTTTGTGGGTTCTGGAAAGTACACGGCTCACTGGACTGGAGACAATGCTGCCACCTGGAGTGATTTGGCATACTCGATCCCAGGCATCTTGAATTTTGGAATATTTGGAATTCCAATGGTTGGAGCCGACATATGTGGTTTTTTTGGGAACACGACTGAAGAACTTTGCCAGCGCTGGATTCAGGTAAAATTTTGTCATAAGAAAATTAAAGTTAAAAAATTTGACTTCGTCTCTAGATTCTAATCTCGTGACTTTTGTTAGAGCTTCCTTTTCATATAATTTTTCTTGAATTAGATTCACCTATGATATGTCATATTGTTTATTGTTCCTTCTCATCTTCTGTAAATGCTGTGAATTTTAAGAGGTAAATAGGTTACCTGGGTTCATGTGCTGTTTTTTCTACCCATATTAGCTAGGGGCGTTCTATCCCTTTGCAAGAGACCATTCGGACAAGGATGCCATCCGTCAAGAGCTATATCTCTGGAATTCAGTCACTACAACAGCCAGGAAAGTGTTAGGACTTCGTTACCGCCTATTGCCTTACTTCTACACATTGATGTACGAAGCACACTCTAAAGGCATACCCATAGCAAGACCAATTTTCTTCTCGTTTCCCCAGGATTCAAACACTTACAACATCAGCTCACAGTTTCTACTCGGTAAGGGGATTTTGGTGTCACCTGTACTGGAGCCTGGGGCAGTTTCTGTGGATGCGTATTTTCCTGCAGGGAACTGGTTCAACCTCTTTGACTACTCACGTTCTGTGAATTCACAAGGAAGTTATATCAAGCTTGACGCCCCTCCTGATCATATCAATGTGCATGTTCAGGAAGGAAACATATTAGCCATGCAAGGAGAAGCAATGACAACACGAGAAGCTCGGAAAACTCCGTTCCAACTTTTGGTGGCAATTAGCAGAAGAGAAAACAGCTCGGGGGAAGTTTTCTTGGACGACGGGGAGGATATGGAAATGGGAGGTGAAGGAGGAAAATGGAGTTTGATAAAATTTAACAGTGGTATAGTAAGGAATAGAATAATACTAAGATCTGAGGTTTTGAATGAAGAATTTGCTGTGAATCAGAAGTGGATTGTAGACAAGGTGACTTTTATGGGATTGAATAAAAGTTTCAACAAGATTAAAGGATATCATTTAGTTACTGGAACGGGAGTGAAAGAGAATAGACGCTTGGATATAAGCATTAAAGCCAACAGCAATGGGTATGTTAACGTGGAGATATCGAACCTGTCAATTCTTGTGGGTAAAGAATTTGTGTTTGAGATTGCACCTAAGAAGTGAACAAATGCATGGGTTCAGTAATGTGCTTGTGTAAAATGAAAATTTGTAATAGTTCTCAAATTTACTCTGACACTGGTAGTTTCAAATGTTGAACCAATAATTTGCTATTGGACGCACTTATTTCGGGTATGTTTAATGAACTAAAAACCCCAAACTTTGGGGTTGCGATGATAGTGATTATGCTGGGAACACTATTTTATCAGAATTACCCAATACGGAGATAACAAATGCCTTCTTTTAAAAGAGTAATGCACAATTTACGCCAACGAAAAGAACATGTATTTTTATCAATTTCCTGTATACTTGAGGCGTTGCTAGTGGTTCTTGATTGCAAATGTGCATGATATAATATTTATAATAAGTCAAGTAATATAGCTTTAACGTTTCTTCTAAATATTATCAACGAAGTTTCAAGTTGAGACGTTACGTTGATAACTGTAGAAATATACTTTAACGCAAAGCATTTATCGCTAGTATTTCTATTAACAAAAAAGGGGAGGAACCCACAAAATTATGAAGGGGGGACAGTCTTTGACAACAAAACAATATCAGGGGAGAATGAACAGTCCCGGAAAAGGAAAATGAAATGAAGACTAGACTTTGTCGCAAAAGAATACACTCATATTTTTCTCTTTTTTTCCTACAAAAAGCAAGCACCACGATCATTGAAAATTGTGTATAGTATTACAAAACAGATCCCCCTCCAGCAATTGAGCATGGGATCGCAGCAATATATTCAGTATACTGACTCCCTGTAAGAATCAGTACACAATAAGCAAGAGAAAGATGGCATGAGCAGAAAGCAAGAGTTATAGTACGCAAATGAACTTCTATATGCTTTGTAAATCAGCAGAAATTGCTAAAATGTGTAGAATTAGAATTATTAAAATAAGGGTCCAAGGCATTCTACATTTGTGCACATCGTGCATACAAGACAGTACGTACTTGATAAAACTAGCTTAAATATGAACCACCATTCGTACACGATTATTGGAATTTACTGAAGCCACCCAACCCGTGCAATTACATGATTAATTCAAATTTTACCATTATAAACTATTATTCCATGTGAGACATCTGAATTTGGTTCAGTTCAGTTCATCTGTCTGAAATGTTACATGAGTACGTCTCATGTGGGTAATTAAAGGGCTTAATTGGGATGTGTTATACTCAACATAAAATGACAGCACCTTTCTATCTTCACACTTGATGCATACCATTTAAAATGCATTCAGACTAGTATAATTTCTCAACTTTGCACCTTAATCATAACATTTAGTGAAATATGGGGCGCCTTGTATTTGAACTTTTGCAATTAAACTATTAGTTTGAAGATGTACTTCTGAAATTCAACAAAATTGTCCTACAACAGTAAGTCTAGCTAGTTTACCTCGTTTAAAGAAGCAACTTGATGCGCAGGCTTCTAGCTTCATGCAATTAGTAATGGTCAGCCTTCGTCCAAATATATCAATTAAGTACTTCACGAAGTATCTATTCACTAGCGTCGGTGCCAAAATTTTGTGCCAAGAATTCATCAAGTTTCCCCCAATTTGGTGGAATGGATTCGCCCAAATTAAGAGAAGGCAATGATCTGATGCATCCAAGAATATGCTGAATGTCGCAATAGAGCCTAGCACAGGGTATCCCGAAAATTTAAATACCAAAAAGGAAAATGACATACTTCATAGTAAAGTTTGTGCTTTGAAGACACGAGGAGGAGAAATGTCAAAAAAGAATGTGCTATAAAGCTAACATCATCTGATCAACCTCACTGAGAAACATTTTGTATACAAATTATTGCTGTATAAAGGTCATTGGTACCTGTTCTTTGCTTGTGGAGTGTTTATCTCCAAGGATTTAAATGCTTCAGAAATTTGTGTGTGGAAGATCACAATAACTTGCCTGCAAGTAGCATGTGAAATAGGTATCAATCAGAAAATATAAAACATATCTGAGAGCGGTCAATTGTAAATGGATTTTCAATTGAATATAAATGTTCTAACTAGCTGTCTTTGAATGGGAAACCAAACTTTTGAGAAATAAAGGACGATGAATAAAAAAACCTGGTGAACTTGATTTCTGAAAGTAAGGTCTTACCCAAAAATAGCTTGAACGTCCTCTTCAAGCAGATGTTTAGATAATGTACGTTGAAGAAAACCCACTTCCTGAATTAAAAAATAAAAAATAAAAAATCAGTGAAAAGTTGAATCTTTTGCTATTGATTGAAAAACATTTGGAATTATAGCTAATATCAACCAGAAGGGGGGAAACACTGTTTCCTCTGTAAACTAAATATAAAATTTCATCTCAGAAGGAAGCACTAAATGCAAGCTCTCTTCTGACTTAAAAAGAAATAGCAAAAGGTAATTCAACAACTTGAGGAAACGCAAGATACTGAACCATAATTTGAATTTATTATAGATTTACTGTCACAAGTGTCTCTCTCTCTCTCTCATAATATCCTTCCTATTTTTCTTGCATAAATGATGGTAGTTACGATGTTAGCTGAACAATGTCCAAGGCTAAAGCTTTGGTATCTTCCCTATGTATGTAAAGTTAGAGCTGCAAACAGCTACTTCCTCAGGAAGAAATTACAATTCACTTTTTTTTTTTTCCGACTGGAGCATTCCTATTGGAGTAACAAGCCACAGCGGCTCATCCCAAAAGGTGACATGTCACTGTCATTTCTTCATTCTGTACAACATTACACGGGTATGCGAAGTAAAGAAATCTCTCTATTTCTGCAACTAGAGTCAACCATTGGAAGATAATTGACAACTAAAGTCAGAAGAGTTCTAAAAAGGGTCCATCAAGATGAAACCCAAGAAACCACTTGATGGTCGGGCATTGCATCCACACTTATTTTAATTTATTTTTTATTTTTTTTGTGAAAAAAAAATTGTTTTCTTAGGAGGAGAAAATAGCAGCATGTTCTACAGAAGTTCTGGATTCTGTTCAACTTTTTGTAAAAAAAAAAAAAAAAACACTATTTTTCGATGGAATTAGAACATCAATAACTGGTCAAAGGGAGCAACAAAAGCAGATGATCAGTTATTGATGTAATTGCAAGTTCGCCGTAGATTTGTATCTTTGAACAAAAGCAACCTCAAATTAACACATTGGTAAATGATAAAATGGAGCAACTAACTAATAATTACTTTTCTCATCACTCTATCCATCCTCGCACCAATATTTCAATTTGCTTCGACATTTTTCATTTCAATACTCTCTGAAAGCTTTTTTTTTTCCCATAGTAGATATTTTATAATGCAATAAGAAAATAAATCAATATTGCATTCCAAGATTTCCACTCATATTGCTTGACATCTCCAAGGGAGCAGGAGGTGAGGAACGAATGGGCAGTTATCTTTAAACCATGGCTAGAAATTTACATAAAATGGCACCTTCTTATCTACCTTAGTGAGAGACCGAGCAAACTGACTCGGCTGTGGATCAGTATTCTCAGATCTATTCCAACTCTCAACAATTTGTGGCAAGCTACGTAGATGAACCACCAATCTTTCTCTCATTATCTGAACCAGCTTAGTGTGTATCTCATCACGGTGAACTTTATAATCCTGAAGTCAAGGAAACAAACAAAAGTGTCAATTTATCAGGAGAGTCTGACAACCTGCAATATAGTTGCACAAAAACCTGATTATACAGAGGAACGTTAAAAGTTCTATAGTGATGTTCAAGCAGCATAAGAAATGTGTAAGATGATATCAGTTTCATATACTCTTTTTTTGTTTCATTTGGAAAGACAAAATGAGCAAGGATCGGATTCACATGTAGGTGACAAGTGCTGTGGCCACTTTGTATTTGCATCTATTCGTAAGATTGTAGACAACATCACAATTCTTCAGAAGCTAAAATAATCAACAACAGCCTCAAGGCTTTGTGATTGTCAGCCAAGATGTTGATCAACTGCATCCCACTGTTTTAACTGAGGGAGATCTTAAACTACCTTTCTTGTACTACATTGTTTAATGGTTCATTGCATCATTACAAAAACTGGTTCGATTATGATACTAGAAAATTTTCAAGTAGGTCAAATACCAAGGTAAATGAATTAAAACATCATAAAATTAAAGAGAGGAATTATCTATTGGAAATATTAACGAAGTTAACTTTTTGTAATGTCCTACAATATCTGAAGCTAAAATATATTAATTTGGAAATTGCCTGTGTAGTACAAATAAACTATGAAGATAGGAAGTTATTTTGTTGGCAGTATAACCATAGCAAAGAGAATCAGAAAAGCAAAAAATTCTTTGCAGAAAATAGAACAGGAAGAAAGAAAATTCTCTTACATTTGCTACTCTGTCGATCTCTAACAACAGTAGCCCCTTGTATGTCTCAGGCACTTTCAAGGAGAGAGCTTTCCTGATTTCTTACATCCAAGAAAAAAGTCAAGTCACTGGACAGTGCTTCAATTATTTAGGCAGAGTACAATTCAGGAAAGAAAAACTACACAATAAACATATGCTTGAAAGCCATCAGATGTGCAAAGGAGTAGGGGATGGACGTTAACAACCTATTAATGTGCTGCAGATGTGCAACCAAACTGTTTGAAGATACAATTTAGTTGTACTGGAGGCAGAAGCGCTGCAACGTCTTTGCCATAATTGGAGGGTAAAAGGTATTGCTTGGTGAAAAGTGCTGCTGCTTTAATTATGTGAACCAAATGGATCGAGCAAAAGGGGAGCAGCTTCTGAAGATGATGAAAATCCGGCATGCCCTTTTGTTTACTTTAATGGTTTCTGTGTACACCAACTTTTAACGGTTTTGATGGATATTTTTGTGTTACAAGTTTGGCGAGCAAGTATTGTATTTGGGTGAGGCTACTTGAATGTATACATCTAGAAAATAGGTCAGATATTTGCTCAATTAATACAATTGATGGATTTACCAAACAAAAATATCAACGCACACCGCGGGTGCATAATTTTAAATGGAGAAACTTTAAATTAACCAAAAAGAAAATATGACCATCTAACTCAATTTAAGTACATGAAAGACAGAATTTTATCACCTACCAGGAATGATGGCATAAGTGAAGCTGATAACTTGACTTGCCATAGCCAAGTGTTTAGAAGTAATAGACTTCAAACCAGAGACCTGTAATGGGTTTTGTTTTCCCAAAAAAATTAGCAAGAAATCACAGAATGTAGTAAATATTGTATGACAAATTAACATAATGGAAGTTAAATAAACTAAAAGGTAAATTTATTTCTGATTAAATACAAGGTGAATCAACAATGGGTCTCGGCCTAGAGCCATTATTTATCAACTGATTTGAAATACCAATCATGGATCACCAAAAAACTAGTACCATTTTCTCTAGTACTTTTTAGACCCATTAAAACACACTCATCTATATCAAAAGTTCCTTACATTTGTGAGGTTTAAAGCTTTATAAAATCCCATATGATTAGATGTTACTTCCATCTTATTAAAAAGGTAAAAATACATGATCAAACATCCCCTGTATGCAAAATATAAAAATACACAAAGAATCAAAAGGACCACGATCAACTTAACAAATAACATTTACAACACCCCAAAAGAAACCTTTACCACTAGTACTATCGTCCCCAAAAAACTTGTTTGTCATTTATCAATGTCAAACTAACTTGTTCATGGTGGAATGTTGGCATCCGTTATTTCATTTTCTAGGAGGAATAACTCAATATCAGCATATAAATTTAATTACTTTTCCAGTTTTCTTCCACGAGACAAAATAGCCTTAATGTTAATTTTCTTTTGGAAAATCTGTATTCAATCAAGACAGTCCTTTTCAAAATGGAAGGACACGATTTTAACCTCTTTGTAACTGAACTTTACACCTTTAACCCCTGAATTCCCAACACATGCATCTAACTGTTAAGCTCACACTTCATCCGCAAAAGAAGTTTGGCGTAAATAAGTTACTTAGCGATAGTTAACAGTAGATATTTCAACGTAAATCTTGCATCTTCAATGCTAGTCCTACAACAGGTGAAATACATAGATCCTGCACCAAGCTTATTTATTTAAGCAATGTGCTTATTCATTTTCCTTCCAGGGGGTAATAGCTCATACTCATATTCAAATTAAAAAGTGGAAAAATTGATAAACCAAATAAGGAACCATTTGCAGCTAAGATAGCATCTTTGGTTGATAGGAGGCAGCATGCAAGGAAATTTCTCTCCACTCATCATTTTATCTATATCTCCATCTACCTACTTTTAAAATATTTTTTAATAGGTTAAATTTAGTTTTGTACATATTGTGAAGTGAAGGATACTGGAAAAATTGACCCTGACTAAAAATGTGAAGCAAATAATATAATGAAGATGAGAAGATCTGTACCTATGCTATATAATTGTTAAATGCCAGAGCAAAATGGACACCAAGGGCAGTGATCATGATTTTTAAGGCTGATTCCACGATATAAAACAGATGTAATTTCACATCAAGTGGCAATATTTGACAGTCTCTATTTATGCTATTATTCTTTTTGGGCATTTTGTTCAACCAACTAATAGAAAGTCACCAATTACATGTCCACTAAAATACCTGCAAGGCATTCGCGCCAAGAACAAGATGACATGTCCTTGAATTGAAAAATTTCAATATCTCAACAACACGGTGAACAACTTCAGCAGATAGTGTTGGCAAACAATTATTCATATCGACGTACTCTGACAACATCTTCACCAAATATAAGCCGCTGAAAGGCAGGCAAAAAAAAAAAAAAAAAGAAAGAAAGAAAAAAGAAACAAGGTTAGTAATCAAGTTCTTTTTTAGCCCCAGGACAGATATTGAAGCTGATATCAAGAAGATTACTCGTATTTTAAATATCAATGCAGTCATAAGGTTGAAAGACTAGTGCAGTACTGAAATACTCGGTGTAGGCAAAAAGGTCCTAGTATTTTACAAATAGCGCTATAATCCAGAACCAAACAAACCAATTAAATGTTGAGTTGGTGAAGTTTCTTATTTTTAAATTTTTTATAGAACTATTGAACCCTCGGGGAGGCCCCCATTACCCAGAGTGACAAAGGTAGCACAGTGCACTCTCCAGCAGATTATATGACCAAGGTAGTTCATTTCCTAAATTTTCATTTTTACCGGTTTATTTAGATCAGATCACTTATGAACGCACTAATAGAAGAAACATATCTATTGATTCCCCCCAAATGAGCTAGTGATGCAGAAGCATTTAGGAATTCATGTAATAAGAATTGAAATTAAGAACTATATTGGAATAATCTTGTTTTGTATTGATTTATAATTAATTGTGCCGAAAAAAGTGTACAATGCCTCTATATTATATTTATGGGCAAGATTACTCCCTACTTCTACTATTACTAAGTAAATTGAAACTATAGTCCTAATAAAATAAAAGATGATAATCCTATTACAACTAGAAAAGGAAATTAGAAAAGATAAACATAATTGAAAAAATACTCCTAGAAAAGGAGAACATTAATTGTATTAGGAAACTATTAATTGTAGTCGTGATGTACTACATCAATTCTCCCACTTGAAAAAACTCGTCCTTGAATTTGGTCGAAAAAATAGAAAATCAATCAATCGGGGAGGAAAATACTCGAAAATTCTGTCACAATCACTGTGTCTGCAAGTAAAAATGAAAAATTCTGACTCTTGGAATTGCTAGTCCCAGTTTGCAGATTCTGGAAACCAATTGAAACATTATAAATCATTCCTGCCTTCACCATATGTCATTTTTTACATTAAGGTTCAACCCTGATGCGCGAAACTCCAAACCAATGCCTGTACCTGCAGATTTTGTCAGGTTCGGAACCAGCTCGGGAGCATCCCTCTCCACCACAGCAAGGGCCGCTTGATAAACAGCACTGACCCTATTTCCTGGTTTCAATTCAAAAATTGCCGCCTCGAGGCCTTAAGAAGAACTTCATAGGCCATGTTTTGCACCGTATTTGCATCAATGAGGGATGTTCTGGCAATGTTGGAGCGGTAGCTGTTATATCTTGATCCAAAGGCACAAACGATAACACTGGCAGAATCATAGTATAGATATTCATAGTTGCTTAAAGCACTAGGCCTGAGATCAAAAGTTCCGCCACTTTGAAAGATTGGAGGATAACAGATCTACATTATCGGCCTTCAATTTGACACCAATCTTCACCGGGTCAAGTATTGCCTTCTTTATGTCATCCATTAACGAGGAATTGGTGACTTCCTTCTCCTCATCGAAGCCTTCTCAACTTTTGGAACCACAAAATTCTTCATTGCACACGTGGTCAAGTACACAGCTTTCTTTACACATGCAATCCAATTTTTATCCTTCACCGAGAAAAGATCAGACGACCCATTTGTCATGTCACTAAGCTGGAGTCCTGAATTCCTTACCTTACCATCCCACACCTCCAACAGTTTCAATATGAGCTTCTCTAGCAATATGTCCAACTATTGGGATGGAGCCATCATCTGGTTTTAACTGAGAACGAATAGCACAAAACACGGCATCCATTAGAATACTACCGTCATCACTTTTGGATATTATATGCATGACAACATCTACACCAACAGGCTCTTTAGCAGACCGTTTCACAACCTCAAGAAGTTATTGCCTTCTTTTGGACGTGCTTTTCTTTTCTATTGTAGTCTCATTGATGATGACATCCTCATTATCTTGAATTATATCTTGTTTAACCTCATCATCTGCCTTATAAATCTCTCTTTACTCATACTAATATTCACAAATTGCTCATCACATGACACCAAACATTCTAATCGTACCACTGAAATACATACCTATTATCTCGACTATGTAAGTAGCATCTACATCATAATATCATGGTTGTCCCTAAAGTACATAACAACCATCCATCTCTACCACGTTACATATAATCTCATCTATATAGTATTTTCCAATATAAAGTGAAATTTTGCATACCTCCAAATTTTGAATTTCTTATCCCCTTTTAACTTGTGAAGCTTGAAAGCAACATGAGTATTTTCCCGTCTTCAAATTTAAAGCTTTCATCAATGCTTTGGATACCAAGTTTTCACTACTCTCATGGCTTATTATCACTTTGCATACTTTGTTATTGATGGTGTATCGTGTTCTAAAAATTTTGTTACGCTTCAAATCCTTGATAACTTGTGTGTATTCAAACTTAGCTAGGATTTGAGGAAACTATCTAGCCACATGTTGCCGTGTTCTAGGCTTGTTGAAGCAGCCAACATTCATAGCAGAGTCTACAAATTATTGTTTGCTTGCTTCTCCATGGGCTCGTGATTCCTTTCAAGACTCAATGCTACGTGATGTTGTGAAGGGTTTTATCGATCCCTTCTATTTGTTGTTTCAATTGTTTTCGATCCGTCATTCATCGTCGGAGGTTCGACTGCCACCCGGAGCTTCGTCGGCCATCGGATTAAGGTAATTTCCTTGCTCTGATGCCAATTTTGGTGTGAAAGCTTTAGGAATTCTTGTAATAAAAATTGAAATTAAAAACTATATTGAAATGATCTTGCTTTGTATTGATTTATGGTCAATTGTAATGCAAAAAGTATACAATGCCTCTATATTTATATTTATAGGCAAGATTATTCCCTACTTCTACCATTACTAGAAAATTGAAGCTATAGTCCTAATCAAATAAAAGATAAAAATCCAATTACAACTAGAAAAGATAAACTCCTAGAAAAGGTGAATCATAATTATAGTGGGAAACTATTAATTGTGGTTGTGATGTACTATATCATCTAATCAACATTAGAATTTTTAACATTCAAAGAAAGATAATAAATAGTAGCGGCTCATCAGTTTAACAAGTAGAAGGAAGAGAAAGATAAACAAACAGATATGCACAGCATACAGAGAAAACGTACATGATGGAAAGAGACAAGTATTAAGGATGGCTCACCAGTTTACCATGTGATATCCAACACCATTAAAATAAAGCATCCGGAGGGAAGATTTTCCCCGTTCTCTCGTATTAACATTATTAATTTGAGTGGAAGACGTTCCAGAAATTCCAACATCAGTATTGCCACTCTCAGACTCCCCACTCAGGCGTGAAGAATCGGCATTTTGCGCATGAACTGCTGACATTCCATTAGAATCAGGCAGTTCAATGTGTTGAGATGAATTTGAAAGTCCAGCATCAGCCACAGGGAAATCATTACTGCTTGATATTGTTTCACTGTTGTTAGATGTACCAGGAGCTTCACCTCTATGTCCATCAGTCATGGAATCTGAAGACAATGAAGTGATAATGGTCTGAAACTCATCTGGCACATCTATCTCAGTCCAATTTTCTTGGTCAAGTAAAGCCTTCATCTTTGCCATCTGCAATAACCAACAGGGAATCAGTCCAGGACTCAGTTAGAAACCTGGTAAAAGCCAACGAAGTCAGGTGGAATGGTAACTCACTCGAAATTCATGCTGGAACTCGATAAAGGCTTTAGCCTGTGACTGTAGAGTTCCACGAATGCTGTATCCCAACCTTCCACCAATCTGTTTATGTTAGCATAATATGGTATCATGACCAGAACAATACAAAGCTCTATTTGATAGGAAAAAATGACCAGAAAATCAATAGATACCTTCTCCGTTGAACTTATGAATTCCTGACTGATGTTATAGACACTTAGAAAATCCTGTAGCCTCAATTTTGGATGAATTTGAGAGCGAATTCCAACAATTTTTGCCCATCTTCCATGAGCAGCATCACAGGCTGCAAATAGAGCTTCTGCATTCTCTCTTAAAATATCAGTTCTGTAGATAAAAAGGGAAATTATATGTTAATTAAGTGTGTATGCATTTCATACGGTACAAGCATCCATTTGAACTTCTAAATACGTCTCCAGACTCATATTGGCAATGTAGTTGGCCCTCAAATTTGTTATTTCAGAAAAATAAAGAAAATAAATCAAGGCAATGATGTATTTGAAGAATCAACTTCAAGTTAAATATAATGGCCTCGAGAGGCATTCATTTGAGGGGAACTCTAACCAAAGCTTTTTAAATCTGTCACTATTCATCAATTGATAACTAGAAACTAATTTCTCCGGTGAATCAATTTTAAATGTGAAGAAACTAAGACAAAAGCATACCAATTGTACAAAGTTACTCTAAAAATTCTCTTTAATCCATGCCAACAGTTTCAACGCCTAATATTTTGTTCTCTTTTTGGCAGAATAAGTTACATCCCTTGGCAAATGAAGATATATAATTTTTCTGTTGTTGTATTATTGTTTGCTAGAACTGGGTGGAGGAGAGGAACATGTGCGTCCTCACATGCTACTCGAATTCTGCGATTCTAATTATTATTGATGGATGTGGCCTTAATTCAACTCTGTCAGGGATTCAGAGTTGATAGAATCAGATAAGTTTATTTGTCAGGAAGGATTGCCTAACCTTTCTTCTCCATAGCAACAACTTTTCTCTCATCGCTCATGAAACCCTTTCCCTCCCCATATCCAGTAAAACTAGCCATGATAACTGGTTGCATTATGCAAGCTCTGTCTCTTTTTAATCTCAATGAGAAAATTTTACAGATTTAAAAAAGACTCACGAGCCAAACAGGAAATTTTCCTCTGCCCTTCTATTTCCCTGTCAGCTGAATAAGCAGCCAAAGAAATGTGTATCCAACTGTAACAGCAAAGGGAACAGAATTTTACCGGAAGTTTCTTGAAAGATTTGATGGACTTGTGATATCATTTCCCCTTCCCTGGATAGATGGAACTCTGGTAACATTCCCCAGGGAAGATTGTGATAAAATGGAACTACCCTCTCCGTAAGTCTCCTGAGTTATCTCTGGAGCAGCTGCACCAAGTGCAATTGCGGCAGCAACTGAAGCAGCAGCATAGTGACCGCTGAGATTGCCCATGATCCACTCAATTGCTTTTTTAACATCAGAAGCCCTCATCAAGCGCATCTGCATTCACTAAAAGAAAGAATCAAGTAACATCATGACAAATTCAGAATCAAGAGTGTACCAAGAACGCGAAGTAAATCTCAATGAATGACGCAAAACTTTTTGAGTCAATTCAATCAAACAACACAAATATCAAAAATATTATCCTCGAGAAAGGCTAGAAAACATACTTTCTAGGATTAGTAGAGATATTGTAATAAATGAGGAAAGATCAAAGCAAAATATTGTTGACAATTGGGATGGGGGGATCCACCTTATAAACTCCATGCCAATCTTACGGTTCATGTTGAAAAGAGTTCTACCAAGAAGTAGCTTATCTTTCTTTAAAAGTTAAGAAGCTTGATTATAGACCCCAAGATATAATTATAGAACAATTGCTAATGCTATTCTGCACTACTAAGAAGCACGGATACGGATACGTAATTCAGATACGATACGGATATACCGATACGACTTTTTTGAAAAAATTAGGATACGCCGATACGTTTTATAAAATTCAACATAATTTCATTAATATAAAAAAATATTAATAATGAAGCATGATAATAAAAATAAAATAAAATACGAAAGCACTTTATTAGCACGATTTTACATATATTAAATCATTATCTATTTTCAATAATATAATTAATGTAACACAATTTTGCATGCATTATTTAATATTAGTCACTATCTATTTTTAATAATAAAAATATATTTGTCAACTATAATATGGTTTCACATGTATTGAAAGATTAATAATATTGTGCATTTCCAATAAAAATTCTAGTTGTTAATTTCAAAACCCTAATTGTGTCTCTGATAAATATTATTGATATTCAATAAGTTAGCCATGTTTGTCTACCATTATTCCAAAAAATTGTTTACTACAGTAAGATTTTCCACCACACATTCACCCAATAAAATATTCTACACCCAAACCAATAAAGTTACTTTACTTTTCAACAACACATTCTCCAAAAAATACTATTCATTACTCTATTTTTCTCCTAATAATAGGAGACAAAAACACCCTTAGTAAAATAATTTTAAAAATACTTATCGAAAATCACACATATAAAATAATTTTAAAAAATACGTATTGGAAATTTAAAAATATAAAAATATATAAAATAAAAGTATTGGTATATCGAAGGGTATCAGAGAGTCGAAACTTGGATACGTATCAGATACGGATACATAACGAGTTTGCAAGTATCGGTGCTTCTTAACTGCACTATAAACCCTTTCGGTGCTTTTATTTCTTCTAGTCATCTCACTTTTTACGATTCCAGCTTTGGAAGTCTTTCTTCTTGTCACAAATCCAATTCTTCGTAGAGCTCATTGGTTCCCAAGAACATAACTAATCAAATCAGCGCTAATCTCCAAAATCGTTGTTCATGAAACCATTTTACGACTTCCGACTTTCTTCTTTTCTTGCATCTTAAATCCATATAATGTCTCTTCTATGTTTCCCTATATTGAGAACTTTTAGCCATATAATTATTCCTCATTTTTCGGTCATTCCTAAGCCTCTGTTTGGCAAATCTTATAAATCATTTTTATAAATGGTCAAACTTCATTTCCAACCACATTCCAGTGACTCATAAATACTATCTACTTATAAAACATTCATTTTTACTATTTAAAACTAAACCGTTTCCGAATTATTCCCAAAAGGAGGCTAAGGAAAAATCAACCAAAAATTGTACATTTCTACTGCTTGTCGTATTTTTTTAGATAGCCCACACCAAGTACTACATAAAGAACTAATAGATGAATAGTTAGTATTTACCACTGTATTGTTCAAGTGGCGCTGTTGACTTTCCAGTATTCAGTCAAATTAAGTTTTGCTCTAAAATCTAGTTTTATGTTCTTTCCAAGATATTTTAGATTTTATTTTATTTTCTTTCCTTCTTTGTTACATTTCTTGGTTGACAAGTGTGGTGGGATTCAGTCATTCAGAAATGCCTAGTCCGACAACACATAATAAATTCTTTTCAAACTTTGTTTGCTGGGAATTTTATTGTTTCTTTGAGGACACAGGGATTGCTCAAATCATCCCCCTTTGTCAAGGAATTCTCCTTGAATTTCCTAAAAAAACTGAGGAGTTGATTATGAATTGAAGTAAACATCCTTCTTTCACGCATTCACCCACATCAAATTATATGCATATATTTGCATGGAAGAGACTAGACATCCGAGCAAATCATACAAAAAGGCATTTTCTAAACTTCGTGCAGGAACTTAGACAACAATCATAAGTAGCAGTTACACCCCTCGAAGCAGTGTCATAAGGAATATAATAGGTTTATCTGGATAACTGTAGTGTTAAAGTAGGAGAAATGGGCACAGATACATTACCTGTACAATCATGAAAACTTCCTCCAAAAGTTTAAGAAAGCCATCAGGTGAAAGACTTTTTAACTTAGTTCCCAGTGATGAGCCTCCACCTGAGTCATTATTTTAGCATGTAATCAGAATATAAGGTAGAGTTTACAGCTAAGAACTTCTTGCAAAGCTGGTGGGCTTATGTAGTGGATACCCCAAGTGTCAATTAATGAAATTTGAATTGCTTATCCAAAAGGAAACAAGAAAGAGGATGTCCGTTAGGTGTGCACAGTGCTATTTTGTCCAAAAATCAAACATTCAAGAAAGGTCAATATGCAAGTGAACCCACCATCTGCATCCACCACCCCGTCTCCAGATACAGAATCCGACTCCAAATGCATATTCTCAACTGCCAGTTTTACTGAAGTTTTTATTTCAGAAGCAAGTGTCTCACGGTATATTCTCAACACAGCAGGTAGCTTTCCCTGTAATGAACATCACACATGAGACAATTCTTCAATCTAGGCATCATAAACTTCAGCTTAGCAAGTAATCACTTAGATGATTAGTAGGTAAATAGAGACTGATACATGATAAATGTGGAACTGACCGTTCTGAGCAATCCAATGATAAGGGGAAGAAGCTGGTCTTGAAAACTAGAAATCCGCTCTTCCTCTAGTCTAACCTGCATTATCTTAAAATTAGTGTTCAACAGAAGTAACTACTGGGCTAAACCAGACATGAGAACAACCAAAAAAATGAAGCAAAGAGAAACAGAATCAGAAAGTTTCCACTGCCAAAACAGACACGACAACATAAAGCAAGGCTACAGGAAACATGGTGCATAAGGTCCATAATCGAGGAAAAACAAGACCACAAATTATAAGGTGAACCAGAAATAAACTAGAGCACGTCAGCATGCTGTACTAATTAAAAAAAAAAGCAGGTAAGTTTAAAGGTAAGCATCTTGCACTGTATTACAGCTTTCAAGTCGATCAAACCTAACGAAATAAAAATCAAAAGATATTGAGGTCTGAACATAGCAGATAGCAACCTCAGCAGTTCAGAAGTTATCAGTTGAAGTATCAACCATTCAAGCAATATTTTCATATCTAGAACATTGGTGGAAAACCACTTGATAATAATCCAAGAAATGAAAGATTATGGAATAATAGGCATCAGCATTATGTGTGGGTGCGGCTAAAACGGGCATATATATTAATCCACAGGTATGCACATGCATATCTCATGCTTACTTCATTATCTCTTCCATTATAAGCCAAGCTATGCCTTGTTGATGATGCCTCTGGATCATCAGCACCATGCAAAGATGCACGGATGAATTCTGCTGAAAGAATGCTACAAGAATGAATTTGATAAGTCAAAATACCAAGCTACCTTGCATGTAACTCCATTATCAAAATGTACTCAAGTGTCAATGAACTTTATTTGCAACTAAAATGCCTACTCTCTAAAGATGAGAAATTCTGGATGTAGTAAGTAATCATATCATCATTCACTGGTCCATCCCACATTACTCACCACTTCTATAGCAATGACACTTCAACTAGGGTAGCGCGTCTGTGTCCAACACATGTCAATACCGACACTCTTCGGACACTCTACCATAAACATTTTCATTAAAAATATTATATAATTTTAACTCAAAATTATTAGTAAATAACAAATAGGTACTCATGTAAAAAATTTCGACAAATATCAGTGGATCCGACACGTGTCCGTGTTGGTGCATCATAGCTCGCCACAGCTTTTTTGGTCAACTTAAATACATTTTAGCTATATAATATGTTGTTAGCATATATCAAAGTGAAAAAGCCTGCTAAAACTCTGTAAATTGATTTACTTCAAAATATGGAAAATTGAACCAAAAAAAGTCAAGGGGTAACTAGATATAAGAAGAGAGTAGTAACTCATTTGGTGTTTCTAATAAGGTCCAGATTTGTCCATTGGGAGTACAGATCCATGTGTAGGTTAGATAATGAGGACTAACAAAAACACTGAATCAGACTCTTGCATAACCACATTTTCAGTTTCCAATTTTACAGTGATTATTATAAAGAAGAATGTAAGACCAGTTTATATAGACGCATTTTTAAATGTGGACCCCGAGGGGGCGGAGATTAATATAAACCACCCTAATCAAGAGCAGGTCAAAACCCATGAAAACCAACAAAAAAGGCGATCAATAGAAACCAAAAACCAGTAAAAGCCAGATTTTTTAATTATGCTCCTGAAGGCTTGCACCAGATGACCTCTAATGATGTCAGTAGGAAAGTCTCCTCAAAAGAATAGATATTGGAGAAAATTTCATTGAAATAGCTTTCTTAAGCTGGACAGCAACACTAGAAAAAATAAGAATCTCACAAAACCCTTCATCTCAGAGCACGAAAGACTAACCTGTTAATAGTGTCCATTGAAGTTGCTACATGATCTCGAAGATGACGAAAGCAATGCAAACCAGTCAGCTCGTCACCATCCTACCCAAAAAATAATAATAATTGGCATTTGCATTTTTATCGGATGAAAGGAGGTGCAAAGAGAATAAATGAGAAGATAAATAGAATAGACCTCCACTCCATAGAAATATTTGTAACAAATGAATTGTGCAATATGAAAAGTAAAAGCAACTAAGGAAATGCATCCAAAGGTAGGCCACAGGATTCAATTTTTATTTCCTCTGCTAAGTGTTACGATATGCCTAATTGAGTGCTACCATGAAAACAGCACTTTAAAATAGTTTTCGAGAACTTCAAGAAGCCATTATTGTTTTTGCCAGCTGTCCAAACAGTCACAATTTCCTCTCATGATATTTCTGTACTGTGTTCAAAAAAGAGAAGAAACACAGCTTTAGCCATTTAAACCATGTTTATATAGTCATACTTCAAATCGATTATTTCTTCAATAAGAATGAGAATTTATTCGTCACATAAAAGAACGAGTTGTTCTCAAATTCTTGCAGTTGAAAATGGAGAAATTAAACCTCAACAACGGAGAAGAGAAAAAACACGAAGGTATACATTCAAAGCAATTTCGTGGAAAGTTTAAATTTTATTCCAAAAAAAAAAAGCCCAGGTTTGAACCGATTATATACGCCTTACCATGGAGTTACTCTACTACTGAGTTAAAAGGGTTCTAAACCTTGATCCAGTGATCAAACTTGTGAATTACCGGGAAAAAATAACAACATGAGTACAGAAGGGCCTTTCCAGTAACACGGAGACCAATCTAAGAAAATAGTAATGGAACTCACATCACAAATTAAAAAAGATGAAAGGAAGGAAGGACTGAAATGGCTATAAAATAAGATAATTCAAGAAACTGTAAAAAAAAAATTTTTTAAATCATCAGCAACAGACATACCAATAAATGCTGCAAATCATCAGTAATGTCTAAAGCGCCAACACAATCTGCAGACGCAACAAGCTGCACGAAATAGGCAATGAATATGGTAAGTCAACGTGCTAACAGTTGCGTGTGTAGTAATACATAAATTAAAAAATGAAGCCAGAGTAACTGGAAATGCCCATAAGCACTTGTCTTGAAGCAAACGCCATTGACAATATAACTAAAGAGGAGGCAAAAGTTAATCACAAACAGGCTCTGGGGAGGGAAAATGAATATTAAAGCTAAATTGGGACAGATAAATGCCAAGAAGAAAGTTCACAGCCATTCAATAATAATGATGATGATGATTATACCAATAATTGACACAGTGGACTATATTGAATCCAATAATGTATCTCATCTTACGCATGCAAAGCCAAGATAGTTTTGCTTCTACTCATCGTGAAAGATAACATCCCCAAACTGATAAGAACGAGTCTCAATTTCTTCTTCTTGTTGTTATCATGAAAGAGAACTTCCATTTGGGTTGCCCCAACATCATCATATATATAATGCTCACATCCAGTGCCGAGCAAGATCTGATGTTAAGTATTTTGCAATGTGGTTAACAAATCCATGGTGTCATTGGTAATAGTGTCCACTCCTCCTTGGCATCTTTCTCAAATGTAAACATTATGTTTATATATATATATTTGAAATACAATAGGGTCGTGGGTAGTTTACAGATAAAAGAAGATTTGTTACTAGGAATCAAAAGGGGGTAATATTTTACAGATAGAAAAACACATCACAGGGATCGTTAACTTGTGTTTCTAATTAGCTGCAAAGGCCTATAGGTGGCTTGCTGTCCGTGAGACTAGAAATCGAGTTACAATCTGTGCTACATGTAAATTAAGCTTCAGAAGTTTAGCGTTGATAATAATCCAGGATAGAAGACCAGCTGAATTTGATAGCACATAGTAGCACATATAAATTTAGACACTATGGCTACCATGCAAAGCAGAGATAATTATACTGCAAATGATACATTGTAAAACACTGCAACAACAGGATACAATCACTCTACCGAGTACAATTTTGGAGATAACTTACCAATTCAAGAGTGGAGAGAGCCTGGTTGACGGAGAGCACAAGTCTAAGCTTGTTGTGCAGAGATATCAAATCACCCCGTTTCAAGCTTAGCTCCTGCACTGTCCTGGCAGACCCCACCAAGTTGGAGTCCAAGATCCTAATGGTCTCCTTCAACTCCCTGACCCTCCCACACCCCTCAAGAATCTTAGCATTCAAGTCCTCCAATTGCCCCTGCGCCTCAAAAAAGGAGTTGGAGCGGAGCGAGATTTCCCTAACCAAATGCAACTCCACCACATCCAAATACTGCGATAATCTCTCCTGCAGAGCAAGATTCTCCAACGTCGTCCTGAACGGGCACGCTGCCCTGAAAGTCGCGCCGTCCTCCAACTCAAAATCCTCCTTAAAGTACAGCGCTGGAACCTCCCTAAGACACGCCACTAGCGCTTCACCCGCGGCCCCCTCCGAATCCCCATCCAACACCTGGTGGTCGCGATCATGCTGCTTGAGAATATCCTGAAACCGGGAGTGAAGTTCCGAAACAGACGACAGGTAAGAAAGGAAGTCGGATCGAGTGATTTCGGATCCGAACTTCGGAACAGAAGGCAAAGGGGTAAACTCGGGAGCCGGTACTGAGGTTGAGGAAGACCACCAGCCCACGAGGGAGGAAGAAGGTTTGGGGTTGTTAAGAATGGAGGAAAAGCTCTGGCTGCTGGAATCAGAAAGTGATTTCGATAGTGGAGAAGAAGTAAAACTCGACGATATTTTGCTATTGGTAAACGGGGATTCGGACCTTCCCGATTGGGAAGGCGGTGAATCCATTATGCAATCAAGATCTATATGTGTGTACAGATTATATACATATACATAATGAAATGCAAGCGAAGAATTGGGTTTTGATTTGGGACTGTATCAATGGCGAAATTTAGCACGCTGAGCTCGATGCAGGTTGGATCTGGAAATGGTGCCTGGAGAGACGGAGAGAGAGAGTTGGGTGGGCGCCGTAAACAGAAGGCGGGAGCAGAGAACCGGGACGAACCGGAGTATATGAATTCAGCTTTACAGGCGGATTTACTGTTATCGTAGACGGCCACCCGGCAAAAGTGGAATGAACGATTTGGCCCACGAGGTTATACGATGCAAACTCACGTAGTAATGGTAACTACAAAACTCACACAAAATTGATTCAATTTAAGAAAGTTAAGAAATCAATACTTTAAACTTAATTTAAAAGTAGTGGATCAAGAAATCAATACAATTGCCGATAATATGTTGATCCCGTGATTACAAAGATTCAACAATTTCACTTGATTTTATTTGAACGCCACAAGAAATATTCTTGATAAGTTCACAATTAGTTCAATGAAGAGTAAAAAGAAAGCAATATATCTTTCAATTAATCTTTTAATATATTGTGCTTTTACAATGAATATAATGAGTCATATTTATATAGAACACATAAATCTAGCTAAAAATGGAATTAAGCCAAAAAAAAAAAAAATAGCAAACAATATCACAAAATAGAGTTTTAATTTAAATAGAAAATTATGCGAAATTTGAAAAATTCGCGGTCGGGAATCAAATGTGCGACTGTATAGTGTAAATCTATGTAGTCGCATAGATCAATTGAAATCCTCCATTAGGATTTCGTTAAATGGGGCATGCGACCCTTCAGTTTCTTCGTCCATCGACCCCTTCAGTTTCTTCGTCAATCGCTTGAATCAAGTTACTTAACTTCGTTTCAGCTTCCATGCCCAATATGAGACTTGTTCATTTGCTTGTTGTGATCAATGTTTCGTCCACCGAAACTTGAGTAAGCAATTTCATAGCCTCCTTGACTCGCTTCGCTCGCAACTCAGTCATCGATCCGCCCTCAACGACCAATGTATTCTTGTTCGGACTTGCCCTCATATCTTGAATCACATCACCACCTCCCTCTTCAAAAGGATTCGACCTTGAATATGTACTTGCATCGAAGAGAGAAAAATCAGAGACGTCAAAAGTAGCTGAAAATGAATTAAATCCAAAATTGTTAGTGGATTAAAACCATATACAATCTCAAAATGTGAGTAAGAAGTAATAGAATGTGTGGTCCTATTATATACAAATTCTATTAATGGTAAACATCCATCCCAACTCTTCAAGATTTTATTAACCATGGTGCGTAACAATTGTATTATAGTCCTATTGACTATCTTAGTTCGCCCATCCGTTTGTGGGTAACAAGTAGTAAAAAATAATAGCTTGGTTCCAAACTTATTCCACAAAATCCTCCAAAAGTGACTAAGAAATTTAACATCTCAATCTGATACATTGTTTCTAGGAATCCTATGTAAGCGCGTTACTTCCTTAAAGAATAAATTCGCAATATGGGTGGCATCATCAGTTTTATGACATGGAATAAAATGCGTCATCTTATTAAATCTATCTACAACCATAAACAGGGGCGGACGCAGAATTTTAAAATTATGGGGGCACAATCGAACTTTCAAAGAATTTGGGAGAAATTTTACAACCGAAAATTTACGTCCAAAAAAATTATAACCCATATAATTTTACATCCGAAAAT
>CAIGRB010073499.1:27893-53274 GCA_903798255.1 Fraxinus quadrangulata | reverse complement strand
AGTATTTCTTTGGGTTGGACTTAACATACAAATAAAAAAAAAAAAATTTGCAGCCCAAATTTCAGTGTGGGCCTGTGCCCACACTGGACCATACATGGCTCCGCCCCTGATCACATGATTCATATATATGAGAGAAATCTGGATCATTAACATACATGTCCTTAATATATTCAAATCCTACTAATTTGGCATCTAAAAAAGTTAGAAGCGCATACCTTATTGATAAAGTACTGCTATCACATTTTCTTTACAATGTTTGTACCGAATAACATAAGAAATGTCTCAATGAACTCCATTCATTTTGCATGTCTCTTGTTTAGCTTGCATTGACCCCTTAAATGCTTCAAAAACTCATGATCGATGTGAATCACGAATTCCTTTGGTCATAAATAGTGCTACAATGTCTCCAAAACTCGAACAAGTGCATACAACTCCTTGCATTAAAGTTAGATAATTATAAAATTGATACACAACATATCTTTAATAGTATTAAAAGCATGCTCTTGTTCAACGCTTCAATGAAATCGTACAAATTTTTTTATAATCTCCGTGAGTGATGGGACAAGTGTGTTAAAGTCTTTATCGGAATAAAACTTGTTTTATTGGACAACAGGATTAAGAATAGATCTGAATCCATACTAGGTATCCTTAGACCTAAACCATGGAAAAATCATTTTTGCTGTTCAACCTGGATTTGCAGTTGACATAAAAGATGATTTAACAAAAATACTCACATTTGCACGAGTATGAGAGACATGATTTGTTACATGAAGGACAACGTCCATTTTCATTAACATATGTAGTCTCATATGTATTAACAAACTCATATCACAGTAGCTTGTGTAAAAGAAAAGTATCTATTGAGATAGATGATCTCTTTCTGGATTTTGTGGAAATAATCACTCCATAAAAGGTATCATCAATAGAATTACAAAAAAATTGGTATTTGGATTTAACTCCAAAACCAATGCTTGGTACTGATCAATTACCTTCTAGTAATAGGGTTATGTTCGAAGATAATGGAGTGATCAAATTTGATCATCCAAAGGGAGAAGCTAGCACTTCTGACCCTAGTAAAGAATTGAGAAAAGAAATGGCTAAACTTACCCACCAAATATCTGAGTTAAGAAAACATGTCCAATCTTAACCAGAATCCACATATCTATGTAGACACCCAGAGGTTTAAAACAAGAAGCTCCTAGTATACTTGGCATGAATTATGTTCATGGTACTAGTGAGAGAGCAGGACTTGATACTTTAGCAAGTATAAATAACAACATAATGGAAATCCTAGACCAACTATATAAGATGGTAGGTCAACTTAATGTTGATGAAGCCATTGGCAAATCCAAACAAAGTATCCAAGAAGATTTTCTAAATACGATAATTCCAAATGATATTCCACCACTTGAGCTCATATTGAAACTGAACTGTCATGTTATGTTACTTCGAAATATTAATCTATCTGAAGGTTTATATAATGGAACAAGACTTGTTCGTCGAAGATTTGAAAAAAATGTCGTTGAGGCAGAAATTGTTATTGGAAAATACTGTGGACAATGAGTATTTTTATTTAGAATTTCATTTATACTACTTGAAAATGATAAAACTTCAATTCCCAATCCGTCCATATTTTGCAATGATAATAAACAAATCATAGGGTCAAACTTTAGACTTCGTTGGGCTTTATCTTCCGGAATCTGTATTTTCCCACGGATTGTTGCATGTTGCTTTGTCGAGAGTCAAAACAAGTAAATCTATTAAGTTTTCGATAAAGCCACCAAACAAACATCCAACACATAGTACATGCACAAAAAATGATGTGCAAGGTTTCATTGGTAGCCATCCTCGGGATTTTTCTCCTCGTTTTCTACTGTCAGCAGGTATGACTGCTAATAGTTTAAACTATAAGTTATAATAGTAGCTACAACAGCACCTTAACATTCAATTGATATTTTTTTTTTAATTATTCTAGAGCGAGTAGAATAATCATCATTCATAGTTAAAATATATCAAAGTTTGAAGTGTAGATATTATTGCATTATTTTATATTTTTTTTTATTATTATGCTTGCTCATGTTTAACTACGTGATTGTCGCAAGATTTTTGTCTTATCACTGGATTACCTTGCCGCGGGGTATCCGTTAATCTTGACTTTAACAATGATAGACATAGAAATCATTATTTTAATGGTACGAAGATGATTAGTATGACGAAGCTTTTTGAAGGATTTCATCTTTTTGAACATCAAGAAGATAAATTTAAGTTGGGGTTGGTGATGTTGGTAGAGTGTGTTTTGAAACCTACTGGAAGATATATTGATTACAGAACTCTAGGCATGGTTGAACAGCTTAACAAATTCCTTGAGTATTCATGGGGTCGCTGAGCATATTTTGTCTTATTAAACTCACTGCGAGAATCCCAAATGGAAAGAGTACGGAAACTGCAACAAAATCAACAAATGATTGTAAATATGCTTTACATGGATATCCACTTGCATTTCAGATATTTTCTTCTATTCTTTTACTTTTCACCAATTTAAATATAGTTGATATATAATTTAGTTTGCTCGTATCTAATATTTATATTCAATTATGTTTCAGTATTGGATTTAAGAAACTTTTTCACAGATTGGACAAAAATTTGGTCGTCGTAGATACAAAACATTACAGAGTCCAAGAATGCATCGAATAAAATTTGAATAGAGAAAAAAGCTAGGCAATTTTTGGCTAACGAAGAGGTAATTAAATTATTTAATTATATTTGTTTATTACATTCACAATATTATATTTCTTTGTCTTTCTCCACACAAAAGTCACAACAAACCATTTGAGTATTTCAATTACATATTCAATTGATTGCAGTCTTAGAGCCTACTGAGGAAGAATTGCAAACGATGTGGTATACAACTCTTTCACTGCTGCATGACAATCAACATTGTATACTAGATGTCATTGTGAATGGAGATATCAACAATGTAGCACAACAAATCTCAGGTATCACTGATTATATGCTTGATCATATGACATATAGTTCGGTTGGAGCTGGCCCAAGTTCTACTTCTATTAGCTCCAATTATGTGATTAGAGAAGAAATGGAGGAGATGTTGAATGTATATAGGCAGCATGTAGTATCCGATGTATCAGGTTTGTGCAACAGTTTGAAAACAAACATTGTTGAAGAATCAAGAAGACAGGAAAGCCACCACGAAACAATTATTCGCAACCAACAACAATTATTTGAACAACAGCAACAGTGACAACAACAATACTACCAAGACATGCAATCTAACATGCAAAATTACGTGGATACCAGTTTGATTTCAGTGAGATCTTACCATAATTCAACAAAGCTACGACGGCAAACCATGCCCTAAGTTTTAGAAGCCTTAGCTAAACTTTCATTTCTCAAACATTTGATACTTGTTTGCCACTGTTGAACGAAATGTGATTTCCAATCTCCGATTCCAATCACCGTCGCCTTTTGCTTGATAGTCTGTTAATTTCTGCCTGAGTCGCCTATTTCTCTCTCGGTTAGTCTCAGATTCTAATTCAAGCCGTTTTCTCCACCGTTCTTTCCTTTTTTCGTCATTAACTGTTTATTATTTCTTTCATTATTCATTAAATTTTCATTATTTGTACAATATTCATTTAAGTGTTCATTAATTTTTTTCCATTAGGTGTTTATTATTTTCTTTACTCTCGGTTAGATTCATTACTTTTTTGTCTCCATTGGTTGAAGTATTTGTTATTTTTGAACTTATTATATACTTGTGAGTTGTAGTTCGAATAGAAAAATGACTG
This sequence comes from Fraxinus quadrangulata, assembly GCA_903798255.1. Classification (NCBI taxonomy): domain Eukaryota; kingdom Viridiplantae; phylum Streptophyta; class Magnoliopsida; order Lamiales; family Oleaceae; genus Fraxinus; species Fraxinus quadrangulata. Next base: position 49,471 of record CAIGRB010073499.1, on the reverse strand, counting down.
TTTGTGTGCCTAGGTCATTAATGAACTTGAAATGTTTACCTTTTTTTTGTATTTCGAATTTCATACAAATATGAATGTAATTTAACATTTAACAACTTGAAATATTTGTCTTTTTGTTTATATTTCGAATTCTAAACAAATATGAATGTAATTTAAAATTTCAACATTATTAGTTTTCGTTTAAACTTATATATTAACTTGTTTTAAATAAATTACTATAATGTCGATAGGTAAATCGGGATTAAAATCAAATTCAATCGCAAATAATGGTTTGATTTGGTTTGGTTTGAAAAATAAAATGATTTGGTCTAGTTTGAAAAAAAAACCTTGTGAAATGGTTTGAATGAAAACATGGCACAAATCGTTCAAATCGAACTGTTTTCGCCCATAATTCTATGCGACTATCCAAATTCCATATTTTCCAAGCTTCTTTTATTTGTTTAGTTTGCCATTTAATTATTTATATATCATTTTGTTATTATTTTGCAAAATATGTTCTTGTACATTTGTTTCTCCAACAAATATTCCTAATACTTTAAAAGACATTGTGGATTTACATGGTTGAAAATAATATCACAGAACAGTCTCCCTCTATATTTTTTTAACTTTATTAAACAAATTTATTTTAACTTTTTATATTTATTTACTATCTTTCTCATTTTGTCAAATTTTGTTGAGTAATGCTACTTTGCCAGAAAAATTTGGTCAGATGCTGCGACAGAAGATAATGTGACAAGTAGTGATAGGGTGGGAAAGTCGATTGTGTTTAAAAATAATTCAATGATAAAATGTCGTGACATTATGTCAAACTTTCTTTTTATATGGCATGATTGAATTTTATCAGAGGAAAATAAAACATTTTTTTAACAAAAATTAAAGAACCTTAAATAGAATTTATTGACATTAAAAAAACTTTCAATTCTTAAATATATTAATTACAGAATCTTGAAAATTATTTGTACTTTGATTTGCCAATCAAGAAACCAAAATATAGAGCATGGGACATGCAGGGACTCCTATTTCGGAATAATTAAGGATCCATAGAACCGTCTATTTCGTTAGATTCCCATTGGTTTTGCTTCATTTTTCTGATTTTCCGTTAAAAACCAGTGTGCGCCTACAGATACATACATGTTAACAAAACAGAATCAAACAAGGCCACCCCTTCTTTCTTCTCTCCCTCTCCGATCCAACTTCCTCGTTTTAGGAGACTCCTAATCTTACACAGTTAAGGAATATTAATTATTATTAGTATTTTCCAAAAAAGAGTAATTTTTTACCAAAATAAGAAAAACAATTTATTTTAATGAATTTGTGGAAAACAATGTTCTGAGAATAAAAGCAACAGTGACACCAACGTGGAATTCTTTAACCCTCATTCAGGTAATCAATCAATCCCCTCTTTTGGCTTTTCAACATAGAAAACTTGTCAATATCATATTATTAAATACAAATGAACGAAAAAAGAAAATCTGTTGGGTTTTTGTGTTTATGTCCTACCAGTAAATTCATTGACTGATTTTATTTATTTATTTATTTATTTTTAATTTAAGGTTTTCATTTTTCTCTTTTTACCAGGTCATATTTACCCAGTTTTCATGTTATTTTTTTTACCCTTTGATTAAAGATATTAATCTGTGACTAAATACTGTGATTTGTTTGATAACTGCCTTTATTTTTGAAAAGGTTTTGATTAACATACTTTAATGGAGTATATTATCCGTTTTTTGCTGATGGGATTAATTGGTTTTTAACTTTTTGTCGCACGATTATTTATTTTCTTGAAGCATTGAATGAGAAAATTGGAACTGATTATTTGAATCTGGTTCTTTGTAAGGTCATATTTGGTTGAAGTTTTTGCAGTTACTACATAGGTTTTATTTAGTTTTCAAAAATTGTTTAAAAGTTTTAAAGTCTTATATTGATTTGTGTTGTATTGTTTGATCATGTATCATTGGTCAGAACGAGTTGATAGGATCCCTTTTCATTCGCTTAAGCAGCTACAACAATGTAGATTCCATAATTCATTACAATAGTACAAATTTACTTGGTACCAATTTTTAAAGATCAAAGCGGTTAGCTTTATTACGCCCTTCATGCCTTATTCCTAGGGTTTTTCCGAAGAGCAATTTCATGTTTTGAATCAAATACTCTGTTTCTTTGATTGTATGTGCAGATCTCATTCATTTCCACCCCTAAAATCATCTTTTATAGTTCTCCGTATTTTAACAAATTCCTCTATTGTTTTGCAAGTGTTGCTCGTCTCTAATGATGTATTGTTCATATTTTTTTACAGCATGTTTATGATATTTGTTGATTTAGATTGTGATATAGGTTTTGAATCCTGGTACCAATTGGACTGGAAAGCTGTGAGGGGGTAAGTGGGCGTAGGCCCTCCTAAAGCGGACAATACGTAACCTAACGACTTGGGTATAGAGACTTGAGTCGTTACATTTATGGTTCAATGGTTCAACAAGGGTGAGACAAAACTACGTAAAAAAAAAAAAAATTAGACTTTGTTGAGGTTGGGTTAAAAATTAAGGGATAAAATTACGTGGGTTTTTTTTTATCAATGTCAAAAATTAAGGGTCCAGTGGACCCTTAATGAGTCCGCCCCTGGGCTTGCAGGATTCAATGCTTCATGGTAGCAAATCATGTTACACTAGTAGTTATTTTGTTTCTTCTTTATGTGCCATAAGCAAAAAGAGCTATCTGGTTATGCACAAGTTCTGCTTATTAGCCCATACTTCTAGAGAGTTTGGTAAATGCCTTTGAATTTTTTGTAATTAGAGAGAGTTTAGGTAGAAACACGCCAAATAAATTCACGCCGACTTTAAATCTTCGAGTGTATCATTGCAAGAGAAAGATCATAACCATGACTTTTCCTTCATATTTCATGTTTGAAGCCTTTGAGATCTTAAATATTGTAATTTTTACAGCATCTCGATTTATTAAGTGACTTAAGAGAAATACTCCCATTCACTGCAGATGAATCATGTCTTTACTTATCTGTTATTTTGTATTAATATTAACCTTTTCTTGTGCCAGATTCATTCATTCATTCAATTCAATTCAACTTAACTTGACAACAGGACCAACGTATTACACAACGGGTTTTCAAAGATTCTTCAATCAGCAAGAAGTTGAACAGCTCGTATACTCTTCCTATCAAAATTGAATAATAATGAGATTGAAGGTATGAAGCTTTATTTGTGTAACATTTTCATTTCTTATCGTTTGAGTATTTAGCTAGGAAAATCTATGTTTCTTGCATTTTTACACCTGCAAAATTAAATGCAAAAATCCTCCATAAATTGGCGGCAAATCATCATATATTTTCAGCAATAATTAGTAATCGAAACAGCTGTATTCATACTTAAGAGTACTAACCATAAAGTTAAGAAAGCCCTTTGAGTTTATGGAAGCCTTGTGTTCTGATGAAGTATAATTTTCATTTCTCATTGTTTCATAATTACCTAGAGATGTTATTGTACGTATATCTGCTAGTACTTTACAGATGCAAATGGAAGAATAATTCTTTCATAAACATTACACATTAAGAATCCAAGAGAACATAACACTATTTCTCTTGTTCTTGGTTGCCTGTGATGAATAAGATCACTTGCCTAACGTCTATTACTGAATAGAGGAACAATGATATGCATTATATGATTCTTGAACGAGTTTTTTATTCACGTTGTTCTGCTTTATTGTGTTCGCGCACACACAAACGCACTAGTGATGATTAACTGTGAGGAAAAAATATATCTTGTGATATGAGCAAATGTCTACTTCAATTTTGTTGCAGGATCATCCTCCCAGAAATGTTCAGAAAAGTAACGTCCACGAGATTCCAGGAAGTCCGCGAAGACAAAAGGTCAGAAGAGCTTTTTGGATCACAGACGATGTTGCCAGCAGTAATTCAGTATTTATTTGGGATATCTTGATGATTGGATTTCCTGCATATGCCTTCATATATATTTTTATTATTTTTTCATCCACTGATTGATATATTAATTTATCCATGCCTGGTTATTTAACATTTCTTTTGCCTGTTATGGCATCTTGTATTAATTTTTAGTTTTTACCCCTTTTTTTTCTTGGAACAGGTATCAGCAAAATGGAATCCTTTTGATTCTTGCAGGCCCATTGTAGAGGAAGCTCCTGTCTTTCATCCAACTGTTGAGGTATTCCTTTTTATCTGATATGGAAATCGAGCTCTACTGGTTTTCTAGTGATGTTTAAGTTTCTCGACATATCATTTCTTGTTTAGGAATTTCAAGATACAATTGGTTACATAGAAAGCATACGGCCCATGGCTGAGGCATATGGTATATGTAGAATAGTACCTCCTCCAATGTGGATTCCACCTTGCCTCCTTAAAGATAAGAATGCATGGAAATGTGCTAGATTTTCTACGCGAATCCAGAAAGTTGACTTACTTCAAAATAGGGAAGCGATGAGAAAGAAAAGACATCGAAAGAGAAAACGTAGGAGACAATTTAGTTCTAGACCAAGGAGACGTGCTCGTTCTGAAGTTTCAGAATCAAATGCTGCTTCTGATTCCGAGGAGAAGTTTGGTTTCCAGTCAGGATCAGACTTTACACTCGAGGATTTTCAGAAATTTTCTGATGAGTTTAAAGAATCTTATTTCAAAATTAACGACACAAGAGATGGAAGTGTTATCAAGAATGAAGAGGACAAAAGATCGTTGCCATCAGTTGAAGATATTGAAGGTGAGTACTGGCGGATTGTTGAGAAGCCAGAAGATGAAGTGGAGGTATGGAAACATGATATCATAAGATTGATATTCTTCTGAAATTATTATCATAACTTACAAACTGTATTCCACTTTGTATGTTGACATAGGTATACTATGGAGCTGATTTGGAAACTGGAACCTTCAGGAGTGGATTTCCTAAGGGGTCATCATTATCAACTGACACTGAAATAGATCAATATGTGACATCAGGCTGGAATCTGAATAACCTCCCACGTCTTCCTGGTTCTATATTGCGTTTTGAAGAGTGCGACATCTCTGGGGTGGTTGTACCCTGGCTTTATGTAGGAATGTGCTTCTCTTCATTCTGCTGGGTATGTTAGTTCATCTTCTATAGTTTAAACTCTGAATAAAGTTTTTACCTGTTCTTTTGATATAAGATTGATATGTGTGTGTTTGTGTTGGAAGATTCCTATTTAAATATTTAGTTGTATAAATGCTACAAACGATACAATTTGTAACTTTTAGTTACAAAGCCTTAGAAAAATTGTTTTGTGATCTTAGAAGAGACTTTGCGCCCAAGGTCGGGAGCTTGGAAATGCTTATTTGTTTCTATTCATTTTTATGCTTAATTCATTCATCACTTACTCCATAAAAAAAGTCTCTTTGTTCTTGGAGCTGAAGCAATTGTTTATATTTTGCATATTCATTAAAAGCATGTTGAAGACCATCATCTCTACTCACTGAACTATTTGCACTGGGGTGATCCAAAAGTTTGGTATGGAGTGCCTACAAGTCATGCCTCTGGACTGGAGGATGCAATGAGAAAGCACTTGCCATATCTGTTCGAAGAACAACCTGACTTACTTCATGAACTGGTAAGTTCAATATTTTTAACCTTTTTTGATTAGTCACAGCCATCACTTTCTTCTTATGCATGATTGTGAACGAATTGATGCATCTGAAGTCAAACACATGGAGATGAAGTCCAATAGGGACGAGCAGCATTTGAAGTACTTTATGTGCACAAATGTTTTCGTTTTCCTTTGTTTGAAAAATTAAATATTTAGCATCTAATTATTTTTTAGGGAGTTTTCTGGTAGTGAAAGCATTTGCATCAATAAACAAGTTATATGTAGTTTATAAGTCTGATGTATCAGGTTACACTAGGAAATCACTCATGGCTTCTAGGTAGGGTGGACTGTACATTACAGTAGTGGGCAGTATTAAACAAAAAAGAAGCTAAAAATATTTTATAGTATTGGTTCAGTCCACTCCAGTACCAAAAGTAGGCGTTGATTTAAAAATAAATAATATGCTATTCCTCTTAAACTTTTTCTTCGTGTTACAGCAGTAGGTAGACGTGCAATTTATGATACTTAATGCGCTTCAAATTTGGGATTGTATGTGACAGGTCACTCAGTTGTCTCCTTCGGTTTTAAAGTCGGAGGGTGTACCAGTGTATCGAGCCGTCCAGCATTCTGGGGAGTTTGTTCTTACCTTTCCAAGAGCTTATCACTCTGGATTTAACTGTGGCTTTAATTGTGCGGAGGCTGTAAATGTGGCGCCTGTTGATTGGTTACAACATGGACAGAATGCAGTGGAGCTCTATAGCGCACAACATCGTAAGACATCATTATCACACGATAAGTTGCTTTTTTCAGCAGCTCAGGAAGCTGTCAGGTCGCTTTTGGATATCTCAGTTCTAAAGAAAGAAAATCCAGAAAATTTGAGATGGAGAAGTGTCTGTGGGAAGGATGGGATGCTTACCAAGGCAGTCAAGGTGAACTGATGGATATAGAAACCCATAATAAGTTAATTTATATGTTGACCACTACAATAATATTTGCATAATAATACAACACCATCAATGTGTACGTACATGTAATGGTGCATCTACAGACACATTTTTGTTTACTCTTAGGTTGTTATTTATGACATTCATTTTTACTCTTAAATTACAGACAAGGGTTTATTTAGAGGAGAAAAGAATAGAAAATCTTTCAGAAGTCACGTGCTTTCGGAAGATGGAAAAAGATTTTGATCTGAAAATCGAGAGGGAATGTTTTTCATGCTTCTACGACTTGCACCTATCTGCTGCTTGTTGCAGTTGTTCTTCGGAGCAGTTTGCGTGTCTTAAACATGCAAATCTCATCTGTTCATGTGAACCGAAAAACAGATTTGTCCTTCTCCGCTACACCATGGAGGAGTTGAACACGCTTGTTAAGGCATTGGAAGAGAGCATGGATGCTGTAGAATTATGGGTGTCCAAGGAAATTGGATTTGTTCCATTAACAAGTAATAATGTTGACAACATGATACCTCAAGTGAGAGATGGAGATGGAATCGACTTCCCTGACAAAATGGATATTCCTAGAAAGTTGTCACAAGTAATCGAGAACCTGGGTTCTAGTGTACATGATACTCAAAACACAAGAAACGGGGATAAACCTGAATCTTCTAGCCTAGCCGCTGATTCTAAGATAGGGCAGAAATGCCATACTGAAAGGAATCTTGATGACTCGTCTGATGACCACAGAATCAGGTCGCAAGAAGCTTTTAATAGCTGTAAAAATGAGATTGTAGATGCTGGTGAGATCAATGAATCAGGTATGCAACAAATGAATTTGGATTTATATGCAAAAAGAGAGCCGGATGTAATGCAACTGGGGAGTAATTGTGGTTCAACTATATCCAATGTTCCTTCAGACAACAGTTTTCCACCAAAGTCAAGGAATGCGGGTAGCTGTGTTGAACCTGTTGGAACTAAGCTGCTTGGGATCGATCTTTTTTCTAGTCCACCTTCAGGTGTTCCACTGACAAGCTCATTAAAAACTGAAACTATGGAATTCTTGTTTAATGGGATTTATCAGGTAGATCCAGATTCTGAACAGAAGCTAAGCTTCCATGTGGATCCTATAAATTTTGGATCTGTTGTTTATGGAAAGCTGTGGTGCAACAAGGAGGCCATATTCCCCCGAGGTATGTGGAGTCTTAATTTCATACTAAACACTAGATCGTCCAAGGAATGAACTTTTCCCTAATGGTTTTACATTGTATACTATGATGGTTGCAGGATTTAAAAGTTGTGTAAAGTTCTTCAACATATGCAACCCAATGATTAAGAGTAACTATGTATCTGAAATCCTGGATGCTGGGCTACTTGGACCTGTATTCAAGGTATTCTTCTTATATATATAAGCGCACACATGCACACACATCTTCTGTCTTTTCAACAGAACAGAGTGTGCTATATGCAAATACTAACAACAGTTTACTACTACTTGATTCATTTATAAACTTCAAGGAAATCTCCCACACATATCTTTGAAAGTTGGGTGTTCGGGGATCCCTATTTTTACTATCTTCTTTTTCCTTTCAAGAATGCGAGTTAATATATTAATAGAAGTAATCTGACAAAAGAATGCAGAATATTGACCGATATCATCTATAAAAGATTTTGGAGTATGAAGTATATGCTTAGTGCTTAAATTTGTTTCAATGAAGAGTAAATTGTTCTCAAGTGCTTGCCAGAAATCTCTCTTAATTATGACCTGTGTAAAAACGTTTCTGACTTCAAGATCCAATATCAGGTAACTTTAGAAGATCATCCGTACCAAAGTTTTACGAATGGCTCTCCGGAAAAATGCTGGGAAATGGTGCTGCAGAGACTTAATCAAGAAATAGAGACACAAAGATCGTCAGGGAAGCAAGGACTACCACCCTTACTGCCTTCAAGTAGCATCAATGGTCTCAAAATGTTCGGATTTCTTTCTCCGTCCATTGTTCGGGTAAGAACCTTACCTTTAGCTATATTAGCTTTATGTCACTTGTTGCAACTGACTAGTTAGTTGATTAATGCCATCTGTTGTTAAAAGTAAGCAGAGGTAACTTTTTGGTTCCAAACAAGTTTGAATATGTTGTTTTTCTTTTTAAGTTGTACATAGTTGCATCTGTGAGGTTGGTAAAAGTAAGTCCTGGCTGGGAACTCTTCTTACCTTCATCATTGGCTTGGGTAGTCGCCGTTTTATTTTTTTACTCTGTTCAACCAACTCTGCATACAAATCTCTTGAAAATGCTATTCAATTATTGGGATGACTAGATTCGACTCAAAACAGATCCTATTTTAGACAGGAATTTTGTACAATTCTGTCCTGACTTGTAGTTTCTGAAGTGAATTTTGATCCTTTTGACATTATTTCTTGTTTGCATTAGTTTTTCAAATGTTTTATTTCATAGTATTTAATTTATCATGAAATGCTAACAAAAACACATTCAGGCAATCGAGGCTCTTGATCCGCATCAGCAGTGTATCGAATACTGGAAGAACAAGCTGCTTATGAAGCTATCCACTTCAGGAGATTCTCTGGCTGCCACAAAGTACCCTGTGGAAATGAGGCACAGTGAAGGGGAAAAACCACGTAGTTTTGAAATTAATCCGGAACCAGACGACAGCATAGTAGGTAGCAGCAATTCTTTATCTGATGATAGGATACAGTACATATTCCGAAGATTATTGAAGAAAGCTGATTCTCAGGAGATGGAAATAATGCATAGAATATTACGCAATGGGTCGAGTAGCCCCAAATGGAGAGCAGCTCTTGCAACAGTGACAGAAGAGATAGCGAAAGAACACGAAAAAAAGAGTCTTCCAGCTAACCCTTTTTTCGGATTCTAGATAGCAAAATTCTTTGGTCTATGCCAATTCTTTTCCAAATCGGTATAAACAGGGTGAAATCCCGGCTTGCGTAGTGCAATCTTTTGAAGCACTTCGTGTATTGATGGTATAGGTTCTAGTATAGAATTTTGTAAGGAAAACCGTAGTTAGCTTTTGTACAACATGGCCTTGCTAGTAATGCAATTTCGATACAGAACTTTTGAGCTATATCGTACATGCTCAGTTTTTATGCGAAATTTGAAGTTGGTCATTAAAGTTTTTTATGATCCATTTAGTCACTAAATTTTATAATGATTTCATCACTGGTATGATGCATAATTTGACTTGAGATCCGTCAAGTGGATCGAGTGCAGTTAATGAATCTATGTAAGAATCTTACTCAACTATTCACAATTTTTTTGCCTTTTTCCTTGATTTGAAATTGTTCTTTAGTTTACGTAATCCGGGTTTGATTTTCATATTCCGGATTGTAATATTGCAAAATAGGGTCCTATTGGAGAATGGTTCACTAAATTTTGAGAAACTAGTCGTTGCTAAGAAATTGTATGTCTCGTAAAAAAGAGAAATCCAAACAAAAAACAACTCGCCAACTGAACTGCTGCTTAAAAATTAATCAAGAAAACAGATAGCTGCAACTATAGCCTTCCACTTTGCTAATGCAGGGATACTGTTTAATTTAGCATTCGAATAATTTTGGAAGTTCATTTCGATACAACACTATATTCTTCGAGGAGCCTTTCAATAGTCCTCCTTGATGTAACTTTATCTATTTCAAACACTCTCATCTCATCTCTTAAACCTGCAGAGCCAAAGGAAAATATTAATCATACAACAACAATTCGACAGATATTTCTAAAGAAAACAGCAAACCAGTCGATACATTTTGTACATTTCAAGGCATAAATTCTAGACTTCTAGTGCTTGTATTTTACTTTAGATTGCCTAAATTAATAAGTCCAGCCATAGTTACTTTCTTTACTGAACTGCCACCAGGTCAAATGGCACCTCAGGTAAAATATTCAATTTCTTAGTATTTCATAACGTACTCTTATAGCTTAGTACCTTGAAGCGAAATCCTGAATTAACTAAGTCAAACAATTAAATCTTCCCTTCACATTTTATGACTACTCTTTTATCTTTGCAGTTCAAAAAGACAGTGAATTTGCCATAAAACTGACTTTACTAAGATCAAATTCAAGAGCATGGAGATGAGGCCAAAATCAGATAATACAATATCATATTTTAAAATGAAAATCACAACGACCCAATCTTGATGTCTGCATACTCATGATTACAAATGTGTGTATGCTTGATTTCAGGTGAAAATTTCACTTAGACATGGTTCTGGCAGAGTATACGTTACCTGCCTACAAGTCACAAATAGTACAAAGGATAAAAACACAGACCTGGTTGATGTTTAACTTTAAGTGGCAGTTGGGCTGCATATGAATTGAGGTATTGTAGCAGATTTCTCATAAACTCAGCAGATTCAGCAGAGACCAGTATTTCTCTCTAATATGTATCAGAATTGGAAATAGTCAGACATAAAAATTTATTTCATGGCATAAAAGAGAGGGTGGGGGTATAAGAAAAAGAATGCTAGTCACTGTCATCATCGTGTCCCAACCTTGAACTTATTCTCAGAATCGTAATAACCAGAAACAACAATAAGTAGGCATAGTTTTTCCGCTTCTGCAAGACAAAAAAGATGGTAACAGTAAGAAGTGATGAAAATGGAAATTTATAAATTAGAGTTGAAGCCTCAATATTGGTTAAAATAGATTCCTTAAGAAAGACAACATGGGCAAACTTCAAGAATATAGCTGGGAACAAGCCAAAGTGCAAAACTTTCTGTGGCCATCTCAATTAACCTCTGTTTGCCTTCCATTAAAAAGAGTTTTTTTTTTGAATAGGATTTTTTTGAAGAATGTGTGGTTAAAAAGTAGGAATTTTTTTTGGATTTACGTATAAAATTGTGTGAATGTGTATTTGAAAATGAGTTAGAGAAAAAAAGAGTTTTGATTTAATGGAAGACAAACATGGGCTTAATATATTCTGCACAATCTTGTAATAATGACAACCATTTAAGGTATAATAAATCTTCATTTCAAGAAAATCAAGCCCCCTGTTTGAACCCTATTTTTAAGCCAAAATGTATTTTAGAATAGTGTTTTTTTGGAGAATGTATGTTAAAAAATAAGAAAAAGTTTTAGTATACGTGTAAAATTATTTTATGGGAAAATGTAGTGTTAAAAATAAGTTTAAGAGAAATGGAGGACAAACATATGCAAAATCTCCAGACGAAATATAGTTTAGAAGAAGTAAATACGCTGGAATTGAATGATTTCTTGTGTTGAAGATGAATCATGTGATAGAAGTTGTGCAACTTCCACTCCAATTGAACTCATTCCAATATTTGATGCCGGCAACCTAGAACTTCGACTATCTGGTTTTCCTGGTTCCACAAGTTTTAAGGTCAGTGGAATGAGTAATGTTTTGAATGGCATAATAAATTGCATGTCTTACAAGAAACCTAGAATACAACATATGCAAGAGGCACGTGGAAGTCAAACTAAAGTATTTCAAAAGGTAAAAAAAATTTTAAAAATCAAAGAATTACTTTCATATAAAAAATTATATCAGAAAGAGCTACAAAAGAGAAGGAAAAAACTGTTTATTTTTATTATATGAAAACTCAATGGAATTCATTGGACAGGTACTAGTCAACAATTGATTTATTTCCCAGTAATTTGTTGCTCATGAGATAACAGCAGTACACTATTGTGGTAATGGTTATGGAAACAGTTGAATCAGCAACATTTCCTTTGTATGTGTCCAGCAGTGTTACCAACTGAAGTACACAAATTTTCCATTAGCCAGAAATACAATTTCTCAGCTTATTCACTCAAAAGAAAAAATTCTAACTGATTGGCATATTTAATGGTGAATAAATAAAATTGAGAATTAGGAATATTTACATTCAATCCAATTCCCCATCAAAATTTTCAAGAAAACATGGATAAGATAAAAAATAAGTGCAGATGTTCAACTTCAAGGGGAGGACAAAAGCAGACCTAATGTTGTCCATTTTTTGAACTCCTTCCGCAAAATTTCTCCTACTTTCAGGTAAGATACATCGTGCATTTTGTAACTCACTGAATAAAAAAATAAAAAAATAAGTGTAGCTTCAGAATAGGGTCCCTTCATTCAAGTGAAATGGTGCATAAACTGAATTAGGGCTTACAAATTTGGTAAAGACCATTGCATCCATATCGACCAGCTCCATTAAGCAACAATGTGGCCATGTATTTATCTTTGGAGGTACACTGAGGGCTTGACAGGTTTTCAGTGTCCAAAATAATGCCTGCTAACTGCAAGTGGAATGACAAAATAATTGATACGGAAAATATTTTTCATGGTTCCATGAGGAGAACAAGCTCAAAACTGAGTACATACCATATATTTGAATTGAGTGATAAAATCATCTTGTCATTCAAAAAAGGGTGTAAATGACAGAATAACGTCATATAATTTTTCAGCAATGTGGAATCAAAGTCTAAATTTGACCACATGATCTTTATTCTTTAGACTAGATACACTGGTTCAAGAGATCAAAATTCATACGACAGCAGTTATAGAAGGCTTAAGAATTAAGGAACTCTTGTATCTAAGTTAGTGGCTACAAAAATATAAAATTGAGAATTTATTGCGAGGTACCAGAAGTCGACTAAATCCTTGTCCTGCCAATATCTCTGGTGACATCAATGCAAATTTTTCAGCAATAACTGTGCAGCAGGAGGCGTCCTGTAAAAGAAAATGAAAGCATCACATTAAGCATAATTGAAAGTTATCAGAATGGAATATAACAAGAAATACTGCATAACATATCTTTTAGTCAAAGATGCGTATGACATTCAATATGAAATTGTTTCCCACATTATAATTTTGAAGTGGTTTCCTTTTCACTATCCGAATGCTCTTTTCCAGAGGGAACAATCCTGTGAAATAGGAGTATACTAACATATATTATATGCCTAATCCTTTGATATTATACTCTGCTTTCAAATCAAATACTGTTTAATAATTTTAGCAAGTAAAAACATTTTGTTGTAAATGACAAGTAAAAGGCATAATTCACCGCAAAATAGAAGCAAAAACTTGGTCTCAAAAGCTTTATCCTTCAATTTCTCAAAAGATTATGGGGGATCATTTCTCTCAAATAAAATAGGTCTAACTAAAGCCGACATATAAGTGATAAAAATCACCCATTTTTCTCACATAACATGCATTTATCTATAAAATGAGAGTATAGGTTGTAATGCCCAAGAAGTTACATAGGTAGCCTCGTTCAAATATGATTTAAAGAGAGAGAAAATAAAGGACCACAAATATTCAGTGCTATGCTATAATTGCAGTACCTGTCCCGCGATGACATAATCAACCCAAGAATATGAAGTATCGGACTGTTAAAAAAAGGAAGATATGTCAAAATACTCTTTGCACAGATTTTAGTGTATTAAAGTTAAACCACAGTAAGTCATTTAAAACACCTTTCTGCAGTGAAAGATTTCAACCAAAGCCTCTTTCAGTGCCTGCTCCAAAAGTGGCAAATGCTCATCACATCGATTAGGTTAGCAGCAAAATGAGTAGATCAAATGTTAAGAAATTTACCTCTTGTTTGGATGGAAGCTTGTCACAATTGAGTAAAACCAGTTTAAGACTCCCAAACAAATCATAATAGTGCAAGTCGATCTGCTCGATATCATAAAAAAGAAAGAAAAGTGAGCATTTGATAGGAGACCAGACATGAAAGGGATTCTAACAAATTCCCCATCAATAGGATATAGAAAATCTAAAGTAGCCAGTAGAAGAATAGAGGAAAAAAAAGTTAACCTGGTAATTTGAAAGACAGATATACCATCACAAGCCAATTTGCAAGACTAGTAAAAGCCATCTAATTTGAAGAAATTATTTTGTACATACCTCATCAATAAAAATTAAGGACGACATATCAATATGGCATGAATCAAACAGCCACTTGAGATCAGCACGAGAACCCACATCTTCCCTCTTCATGTTGATGATCGGAACAGTACAGAACTGGTTGCTCTTAAGTGTCTCGCCAAGATAAAAGGCATACATGATTGTTGAAGCCACAGATCCAACATCTGCATATTAACATGTTACAATACACAAGAATATAGTTTAAATTTAGTCAATGATGATTGATTTACCAGTTCACTGTTGAATAAAAGAGAATTGTCCCAATGCAACTAAAAACAGGAGTTACCAGAGACATCTGGCCCAATTATAGCATGCAAGAACCTTCCAGGAATGCCAGCAGTCACATAATCCCTTTTAGCTTTCAGATACACATTCAGCTTAGAGACACCTTCACAGGACTCGACAACTTCCATGTGTGGTGAATTCCCATAATAAAATAGTGCTGCTGAAGGAGGAAGAGGAACATTAGACAGATTTGTTCCTCTCTTACTCACAGTGTATGATCTTTCAATCCCAGGCCTTGCCAAGCCAGTCAGAGTAAGACAGGCTTCATTTACATTGCAGGCATTTGAGTTGGAAACTGTTGATGACACATTTACACCATCATACTCAACTTCTGAATTTGACTGAGGAACTGCCAGCAGAGATGAATTTTTCGACCACCTCCCAGATAATGATCTTCCAATAGGTTCAAGAACAATGTCTGAGGGTGACTGTGTTGGACTGTAAGCGACATCTTCCGATATGGCAACATTAATTTCTTTGGATCCTCGGTCACCAATGTCTGAGGCTGACTTATAAATGGTTTTGCCGGATAATTTTTCTGGGAAGTCAAAGATCCTACCCCTGTTTAGAACTGCTGCTTCACCTTTTCTCATCCCGTCGAAAAAAGGGTTATCACGGGCACGAATACACTTTTCCTTAGAAGGGGAAAAATAAATAATTAGACAAAAGCAATGATGCATATTTGCTTGCGTACAACTAGATTTATTACTGCAAATAGTTGCTGCTCTAAAAACAAGGGGCAGTAACTTACTCCATATTAAATATTAATGGGCATGAATAAGAATTATTAGATCATACGATCATTGTCCTCGTCTTGTTTTATTCATTAAAGTAGTAGCAGATGAAGAAAAAACAAGGTGAGATTAAAAGATGCTGATTTTTCTCTTGCAATTAATAACAATGGTTTAACGATCATACAAGCAAGCTCCAAATTGGAAGAAAATCTTGATAATTTGGGGATTTTCTAAGCAGATTCTTCCTCATTTTATAAATTAAATAGAACCTTATTTCTACCAACAAAAAATGAAGTCCACGGCTGTGAAATACTTCATCAATTTGTGGCTCAGCCGAATTTTTTCTCACATTGTCTCCAACTTTCCATACTCGTATCATTTTACCTTCTATATTCTAACTCATTTCTCCTTTTCTTGTCTCTTCTCTCTCTTTCTCATTTCTCCTATACCATCTATTGGTGAATTGAAGCCAATTAAACTTAAAATCAAAATTGCTACTTTTACTTTGAAGCACAGCAATTGCTTCAATCTAAATCCCATTATAGCATCCCAACATTTCAGTGCACCTTCATAACTGGCCTTAATTTCACAACTATAATCAAGAAAGTGAGATACTCAAAGCTCCAGTGAAACAATATCCACTTATTCTTTTCTACATAAACATGACAATAGATATATTCGCATATAAAGCCAACAACCACCGTTACCAGAAAGAATATGCATTTAGCCCAAAATATTCACTTTTCACCAGTTGATTACACGCAAAATCGTGCAATTATATCGTGGCCATAACAGATAAGGTGTTTTGATTCTTATCAAAGCCTTCAAGCAATAGACCCTATGATCTCTTCCCTCTAACAAAATTCATTATGCCTTCACAATTATACCGATAGCACTGCTGTAAATCATAAAAGTAGAAAATCAAACTGAATTAACCTATGCATGCAATGCTTACATAACAGAGAAGAAATTTTACCTGTTGATTGATGCTGGGCTTCATGATAGCAGAAACTAGAAGCCTCCTGGAGAGTCAGCCAGTAAATACACACACAGAATGGAATAGAAAAGGGTATATACTTGTGCTTCCTGGAGAAAATGTATTTGTGCGTAGAAGACAGAAAAAGAGAGCGGCAGAGCCAAAGCTCTGGCCTTTGATTGTAAACATTGTCAAATCCGCCATTGAATTCGAAGCAAATTCTTGGACTTAATATACTGATCTCGGCCGAATCATCGATCAAACAAATCCAGGTGAAAAAAATTCTTCCCTTGCTAGATTTCATCATTTTCGAAGTTCATCTAAATCGCCGAAAGAAATTCAACAAATTGTTTGTTCGAGTTTTTGTATTTAAAATTAAAGAGGAAAATTGACAGCGGGAAAATAAGACAAAACCTGCCGATTAAACATGGAAAATGGAAAAAATAACTCGTGAATTAAAAGGAAGGAAACTCCAATAAGTTTGTAAACTGATAACTCGCACATATGAAATTCATAATTTCTGTTATTAACCTCCTAAAACGAAATCAATTCTCTAATGATCGAATAAAAATGGAAAATGCTTGACCACAGTCCAAGAACAAATGCAATTTCACACAAAATTAGGTAATTAGCGTGTAACCCCTTGCTCTTGGCAATCTGACAAAACTATTGTTGAAAAATAATAATTTAAAAGGTGTCACTCGTTAAGTTGTATAGGTTTGAAGTCCTCGTGTTCAATATGGAACGAGTAAAAAAGAGCCATCCCAATTTCGCTAATCTATCGCTCAGCTAATGTTCGAGGGTAAAAGCAAAAGTTGCATTGCTTGTCTATCGTCTAGACTTCGCTCAAACAACACACCATGGCTGAGCTATCGCTTGACCAACAATGTATCCCCAAAAAATCTAATTCGTGTTTTTCAAAGTTTTTATCCGGCCTATACTATCCAAATATCTACACTATATATATCCACGCCTCCATTCGAAAAAAGAGAGTTGAATATTGAGAGAAACGAGAGATTACTTCCTACATATCATTCTTATAGTTCAACATTTGTTTTGATTTCATCTTTATATTGAAAAACATCAACTTCACATAAATCAAACACTAAAACACATATTTCCATAAAAGCGTCAGTTTTGAAGATCAAGGAAGGTGATCGAAGTACCGATTGTTGGAGAACAAGTTCTCATTGATCCAGAGGAGATAGACGAATTCAGAAAGTCGGGAGTTGGTGCGGTGGTGATTACAGTCAGGAGGGTAGAAAGTACTAGAATTAATCGAGTCTCACAGTACTGTAAGTTGATTCGTTTATAGTGAATTTTTACTGGGTTGGGCCCGAAGTTTTTACCCAATTATGGATTTCTCCTCAACAATTTTCAAGCGTTATTTATTTTTGAGTAATTTATTAACTGCGATAATTCAACATGGATAATTGTGCATGTGAATTTATCTGTATTAATTAATGACTGTGACTTTTTACATTTATTAATTGGTAAATTTAAATTACGCATAAACACCTATTCACCCTCTCTCTAGGTGTTAATTGGGTCGAACTTCGTTGTTTCAACCATCGTGACCAGCACCAGCACCATACTCTTCATCATCATTTTCCTCCTTTTCCTCATCGTCCTCCTCCGTCAAATCGTTTATGAAATCCAATCTTGTTCGATGTTGCTCTCATGGGTTTCTCTTCACTCCTCTAACCCAAAAGAAGGGCTTGGCCTATACTGCAACGAGAAGCTGAAGAAGAGAAAAAAAACCTCATCCTTCCATTGCTAATAACATCAGTTCTTCTCACTTGTTGCACCACCCAATTACATTCTCTCAACTAAGTTAGCCTCAAATCGTTTTGGAGAGCGGCTGCTAGGATTAGTACATACTAACCGAGAGAAAGGAAGATAAAGAGGAAGAAAGTGGATAGAAAAGTGATCTAGAAGATATTTATTGACTTGTGACCAGATTGGAACCAGATATCTAACAAGTTCAGTGTGAGAATGAAGGTATGAAGAGGAAGAAAGTGGATAGAAAAGTGATATGGAAGATAATTATTGACTTGTGACCAGATTGGAACCAGATATCTAGTTAGTTCAGTGTGAAAACGAGGGCGCACAAATGAACAGTGAATCCCCCATTATAAAAGTAATGAGATAACACGGTCTGGTGATATTGTTACACTATAATTTTTTATAATTTGAAATCAAAGTCAAACATTAATTTTAATTACGCATTCATAATTATTATTTAATTATTATCAAAATATCTTTCGTGAAGACCAATTACTTATCTTCATTATAATTCTATTATAATTTAAGTGAGATGTACGTCTCTGTGACCATGGAAATAAGAAAATAGATAGTTAATCACACGTCTAAGATGTAAGATGAAATTCTTTTTTCTTATGTGTCCATAGTCTTTTTGAGCCCTTTCGTCCAAATTATATCAATAGTACGCTTGTAATAAATGCAACTTCCCGTATATAATAAATAAACATAAAAACGACATAAAAGAGTCATTGGCATTATGAATACTCTTCTCTTTATACTAGTCGGTTGCACGTGCAATGCACGTGCCGTGTTAATTTTAAGGTAATGTTAGTGTGTTGAGTTTTAAGGATTGACAGGGGATATTTTAGTTGAATGAGATTAACAAAATAAACCTAATTGGACAAGGAAAATTTCCATATGAGTTTATCAATAAAATACAGTATCGAAGCATGTTAAGAGTACAAATAAATTAAGAAAACATCTTTTTGACACTACTAATAGAAACAGCATAGAAGCACCTACTATCCTGAAATTCTTGGTTCTTATTAACCTGTTACATTAAAAAATGAAATTAGTTTAAGAGAAAAACTAAAAACTAAAAATTTATGCAACAGAGTAAAATTTTTACAGCCAAGTCACAATTTTAAATTATCAATTTGGCTATCCAACATGTATGAAAAAAATGTTCATTGATGGGCTTTCAGACTTATTATGCCTCCGTTTGTTTCTTATTTTTCATCCATAAAAATGAAAAATATGACCGTTATCCATCACATCAAGCCATCAATTTTGAATTTTTATCTCTTGTGTGGGGGCCCAATAACAACTATATTTTTCATTCTCATTCTACAATAATGAGAATCAAACGTATATGTGAAATCAACAATGATAGAGCACTATATAGCACTTATGTTTGACACATAATTTTTTGAAAAAATTGATCAAGATACTGGTGTAACGTAAGAGTCGAAAAATATATAAAGCTCAATATTTGTTGAGTTAAACATATGAACCACTAAATAAAATTTATAAGCATATAAAAAAAATCAATGTGAAGAGGTACAGAAATTACAACATTGATTTCAAAAGTTCAATTATTGATATAAAAAAAATAGTCAATAACTGTATTTTTTAGTATATTACACGTAGGGAAGGATACCATCATATACTTTAATCCAGCTTCCATCTTTGCATATTTATCAGGATGGTAATTGAACACATTATCCATCATGTATGATTGATCATCTCCAGATATAGGATTACTATGATTGTACCTTAAAAAAAAATTTGGTTGTTAGCTTTTACATTCGTATTTACAGTTTGTCCTAATAAGAAATTCAAAGCCTGAAATGTTAGTAAACAAATTAATTCAAGGTGTTTTAGTATAGTAGTTTGTATTTTTATTTTAATTTTTTTTTCAACCTTTTGAAGAGTAATATGATGGAAGAAATTGATGAAGAGTTTTCATGATTTCTGTCTATGTTTTCAATCACTTACAAACTTACAAACACTTGTAGAGAAAAACGAAAAAAAGTAAATAGGAAAATTTATTGATATGTTTAATAGAAGAGGCACCAAAAATAATTCTACTTTGACGACTAGACAGAGGTGTACCACTATTGCCGTCATCCTTGTCACTATCACTTTTTGACTAGAGTGATCAATAGCATCAACTGTGATTCGATAACTGAATCTAGCACTTTCATTCTATGTATAGTTGGAGTCTCTCTCTTTCCTCGTACCTCTAGGCGGTCCAACATTCCCTACGAAACCAAATGCCCGTAAAAAGAGAGAGAGATAATCATTAAAATACTTGATAAAGTGAAATTGTTAGCACCCAAGAATTTCTAGTAAGAGATCTATAAACTCAATGCCTCGAATGGGTGGCAACCCACTAGGCATGTCTTCTGGGAACACGTCTTCAAATTCTTGTAATAAAGAGATAGACAAACTAGGGAGTGATGGGTTATGTTCCTCAAGATTAATGAATGATTCCTTATAGACCAACAATATCATTTGCTGTCTCTCATTTTATCTTTTTTCAACTCACTCTATTTCGCAAAGAAATTCATTCTCGACTTTTCTCTCCTCTCTGAGGACTTTCTTTCTTTTCTCTCATATGACTCCACTTCTTTTTCCCCTCTACTAGCTACCTCAACATTTTCCCTCGTACTCACCATCTCTCTATTTTCTCTCTTTTTTTCTAACTCTTTCACTCTCATCTCTTCCTCATTTTTCAATTTGATTTGGTCCTCATATACTTGTGTCGGTGTCAATGGCGCAAGGGTAATGGACCTCCCACCTTTAACAAAATTGTATCGATTCTTGTACCCATCATGAACAACCTTCCTATCATATTGCTATCGTCTATCCAACAAAATATGTCCCGCATGCACAGGTACCACATCACACATAATCTCATCCTCATACCTATCAATTGATAAGTTGATCAACACCCTTTTGTCCACCTTAACTTCCCCACTATCATTCATTCATTGTAACCTATATGGCCTAGGGTGTCTCATTAAGGTTAACCCCAATTTTTCTACAAGATTTGTGCTACCCACATTAGTATAGCTTCCCTCATCAATAATCATGCTACATACCATATTTTTAACATGGCATCGTATATGGAATATGTTTTCCCATTACTGTTCCATGTCACCTGTCTTGATTTGAGTGCTGAGAGCTCGCCTCGTGACTAGTAACTCACCAACAACAAATTCCGTGCTATCTCTTTCACTAACCTCCTCCAATACCGGCATGCCTTCATAATCATCCTCACTGTTACTCACCACTTCTCGATTGCGCAAGATTATCATCCTTTTGTTTGGACATTGAGAAGCGATGTGCCCCGCCCCCAAACACATCAAGCATTTGCTGTCTTGACTCCTTGATGGCTGAGATAGCTCGTAA
>CAIGRB010073499.1:7177-26975 GCA_903798255.1 Fraxinus quadrangulata | reverse complement strand
TCTCTGTCTGACATCCTAATTCTATAGAATTTCTGCCTCACAAATGTTCACTCGTGTATCACTCAATTATTGGTTTTTTCCCTCTATTAATATCACAATTTTTCCTTTTACCACTTAGTGCTTTCGTCCAAGTACTTCAAAGAACAATGTGAACTCAACCAATAATGTATTCCTGTGGATCCAACAAAGTATTGATTACGAATTGTGATAGGATAAAAAAAAAGGTGAAGAATGACTCGAAAACAAGAAAGAAGTGAAAAGAAGAGGAATGAATATGAATGGACTATTCAAGAACGTAAAATGGAATAAACTTGAATGATTCTCTTTTTTTTTTTTTACTTAAAGCTGAAATTTAGAACTGCTGGATATTCTCGGTAATATTAATAATAAAAAAAATTTTACCTCGAGAATTCAACTACAAATTCAGCAAAATAAACGAAAATTAATTTGTACTTGTAAATAGTCCGAAAAGCAATATTGACTCTTTTTTTTGTACATTTGGATCAAAATTCAAAAATTAAGAACTAACTCGAAGAATGCGAAGAACAATGGAAAAAGAAGAAAACAAGACTCAAAACAATAAAAAGATATAACCTTGATTATTTTGGAGCCGTGCTCTGATACCAACTGATGAGAACCACGTAGCAACGAACACTACGCAACTCACAACGAGATTGAAGATTCCATGAAAGCCCACAGAATAATCCCGATTTTGAGTTTATACTAAGAATTAAAGAACCAAACAACCAAACAAAAATGAAGTTTGAATGACCTCTTGATTACACAACATATGATCTGCACTCGGTGTTGAACGCTACAAGAATCCTCTTGATAATTTTAGAATGTTCTAAGAAGAATAAGGTTTGAAAAGCACAATAGCCTCTCGAATATATCTCAATAATAAATTTGTCAAAATATTCTTACAATGAATAATAACCAAGTATTTATAAGANAAAAGATCCTTACAATGAATAATAACCTAATATTTATAGAACAAGCCTAAAACCCTAATTGTACCGAAATTAACTTACTAAAATAACAAAAGATTGCCATAAATTAGAATCCTAGTGAAATAAGAAAAATTCGAAAAAAAAAGGAGATGAGATGGCATAGAAGGCCCATAAGCTCCCCTTCTGCTTGCGGTATTTAGGCATGCGACCACATGCTCATGACTATGCGGTCGCATAGTTATTCGACAAGGCTTTCTCCTCCATTGCTTGAATCAAGTTCGTCCAATCCGATTCCGACCTTGACCACAACATGAAACTTGCCTCTTTTCCCGTATAGATCATGACATCATCCATCGTTGCTTGCATAAGTAATCTCATCGCCTGATTTACCCACTTTGCCCTTGATCACGTAATCGGTCCTCCTTCGATAATCAATGGGTCTCGTCCTGGGATCGATTTTGTCAGGCTCGACTCTTGGATCATATCAATCTTGATTCGTTTGAGTGGAGTATAGCAGAATACTCTTTACGAAGATCACCTTTATGGGTGAGAAAAGGCCGCCTATGTGAAGATAAATTCTCTAAAAAAAACACTCACGAACCAGGAGGTTTCCAAGGCCAAAATGTACACAAACGTGAGAATCAATTGTGTTCAAAGGAAACTATGTGACTTCTTTAAAAGAATGGTTGAGTGTTAAAAGCATCTTATTACTAATTGGCCAAGTAAATTCGATAGATTTTATTAGGGTAAGTTCAAAGTCTTTGACTACTTCAATTCCGATGCGGTTTTCTTTATTTATACTTCCAAAAAACATATTAGAAGTTGTTGTTTGAAAAATGCCAACATATTTCATTTATGTGGAGGATTGTTGAAAATTGTTTATTAATTAGTGAAATGGGTAAACTTTGAGCCCCAATTTTAGTGGGACACGTACTTCGATTTTAATGGGACCATGCATATTCATGTTCTACTCCGCGAGATGATTAACGTGATATATTTATTTATCAAAAATCATTTATAATTGAATGAAATAATTGTTGTCAAAATAATCCACTTGAAACTATAAACTAGTGAATAATTTGATTTATTGAAAATCGTCAAACACTTATCCCACATAGAAAAGTTATGAAACTTTGTTGTGGTTTATACAGTGAAAATTTGAGAATTGGGTTTTGCGCCCAGGAGTACCAATAGTCTTTGGAAGAGGAAGACTTGTATCCTATTGTGTTCGGTTCTATGCTTACACATGTGCATCACTGCCATCGGCCAGCTCGGAACGGCAAAAACGTGTGCTCGTGTTCGTGTCCGGTCCGGTTCGTGTTCGGGTGCTGGTGGAACCTTGTACTATTGTGTTTTTGGACAAAATTTATTTAAATTTTAGTGCCAAATTGTAATTAATCAAATTCTTGGGTACGTAGTGAAATTAATTTTTATCAAATTATTTTCGGGTAATTATTTTTTCTCTGGGTCGCCCGATTACCCGTTAATCGACGTACAGACGTCTATTAACAGGCTTAAGAGATGCTGTGTTTCATACTAAACATTGTTATTTTTTCAAGTTTGGAGGGCTGTCTGAACAATAAAAACTGTTTTCAAAGGGATTGAAGGATATTCAAATGACCACGAACAAGTCTATAAATAGCCGGCCTACTACTAGAATAATTACACCATTTTCATTGCAAATTTTCTCTTCTTTGAATCACACACACACACTCTCTCTCTCTCTCTCTCTCTCTCTGATATTATTATCAAAATGAAAACATTTCATTGAGTTCGTTGGAACTCTTGCAATTGTCGTGCTACTTCCTTAAGAGATGAAATTCGTTCTATTTTGAGAAACGATTGCTAAAAACATTTAACACCTATGAAAGCAGTTAATTCGTTTTTAAGGAAATATTGTGAAATCGGTGGTCTCGAATTAACTTTATGATCCTATTGATCATATTGTTATACTACGCAAATTATATTACGGTAATTTTGTCAATTTTTGTATATTCAAATTGTTTGAATTGGGAACTTATACTCCAGAAACAACTGAATTAACCTCGCCGCAACTATTCATTAAAAATATCCAATAACCTTTACAACTCATTAAAAATAGCCATTACCATTACAATTAAAAAATATAATAAGTGTTTAGCGTTTAGGTTTGAAATAAAATTAGAGTAATATTTATACAACTATCCTATCCTACTATTTTGCTTTTTTGACATATTTTCAAGTATTGTGACACCTTTCTTGTTTCTATTTTCATACAACTTAAGAGCAAAAAAATAGACTTGCACCACAAAATGAATTGAAACATTTAAATGATGTAGTCAACACCGACAATAAATCATGTTAAAGCAATTATAACAGCTCCAGCATCTATTAATTTTGTACCTTTTAATGTTTCGAGTTCAGAATTCACCTCATTATTTTTAATGAATAATGATATTCGTATTGAGTTTAATGAAACCATTTCTACATTAAAATTTGAATACATTTTCAATCGCACTTTGGAAGTTAAGTTTAGAAAAGCCTTTCAAATAATTAATACTAACACTCGAGATTAATTTTACTGAAAGATGTTAACTAATCTTATATTTGATTAATACTATAAGTAATTTATAATTTTAAATCAAAATTAAACATTCAATCACACATACATATGTAATTAATACTCATTTTATTTCTCTGTTCAGAGTCGCCCACAATCAATTTAAAAAGAGTGTTACCATTCAATTTCACTGTCCATTAAATGATCTCAAGTGATTCAACATATGAAGCACTTATTTGAGCCCCATTTCTCATTAAAATAAAAAAAATTAAAAAATAGAGTTTTATAATAGTGATTTTTTGAATAATGTGTGACTGAAAAGTAATGAAATTTTTTGAATTTATGTGCAAATTATTTTATTGAAAGAATGTTTAGTGGAAAATGAGTTTTAAAAAAATGAGTTTTTGAATAATAAAACTCAAATAGGGGCTAAATGAAAAAAATATGAATAATACTTAAGCCTCTATTTGGTACCTATTAAAATCTAGATTTTAATTTAAATCAAAGTCAACAATAAATTTTAACCACATACTTTATGAATTCTACAATTTTTCAACAACAGATTTCATCAAAATATACTGAAAAACTGATTTTAATCCCTACCAAATAGGGCTTAAGATATTCAATCAATTAATTGACTAGTATATGGATATTAAACTCTTGTTTGGTGTTCATTGTTTTAAAACCTTTTTTGCTACAATAATATTCATGTAATAAAATATTTCGCACGTAAAATTAAAAAAATTTCTCGAGTTTTTAACCACATATTCTCCTAAAAATATTATTCAAAACTTTTTTTTTAAAAATAATAATGGACACCAAACAGTGGCTATGTATCGGCGTAGTTAAATAGTATTATTCTTTTATAAATTGTTTTCGCTTGACAGCCATTTTTGGGAAGAACGTGTTTATGGATAATAATTTTTTAGAGAATATATGGTTTAAAAATAAAAATAAAAATTTGAGTTTACGTTAAAAATATTTCATCATGTGGTGTGAAATGAGTATAAGGAAGAAAAAAAAAACCATTTTTTGAAAGAAAAGAATGGTTACGCCAAAGGTCGATAACTTCCTAAACATGAGCTTTATTGCGACATTAGTGCATCCAAGAAGAATTTCCAAGAAATATCTGTTTGGGTTAAATTCACAATGGCCATTCAATTTTTTATTTAATATCACAATGACCATTTAGTTTGATTTTGTTTCACTGGCTACCAAATTTTATATTTAATATCATCGTGATCATTCAATTTGATTTTATTTCACTTCATTTTGAGTGATCACGATCAAATCGAGTATAAAGTTGGGTGGCGAATTGATTTAACCTTTTCTGTTTTTCTCCTTTCCCTGAGGCTGAGTGTTCATGGATAACTGGATAAGCCACTGCCAGAGATAGCACTCGAAATGCCTCCTCAGGCCCGCCTCCACACACCGCGACCTTTCCATTTATTTCCGGCTAGGATATCAAAAATTCTTTCTTTAGAATATCCCAAATTTTTGCTAGCCTCTTCTTCCAAACCCATCATTAGAATTTCTCTCCACAAGAACAGATTCCATTCTATCTCTCATACCAGATTCTCAAAGCTAAAAGGTTTATTTTTCACCTCCTTCTCCGAATTCTATGAATTTCTTAGTATATTTTGTCAAAGATAAATTATTGGCTTTGCCTTTATGTGCTTTTTATTTTTATTTTTAAAGTTATAGCTGATGTGGAGAATGAGAAAGAGGAGGAGACATCTGATATTGCTAAACTGAAGCGAAAAGTTGAGGCCCTTGGAATAAAAACTGATTCTTGTATACCTGGATTATATGATCATTTAATTTGCCCCAAGGTATTTTTTTGCGTTTTTTAGTGTTAACACACTGGTATACTAACATTACCAAAGAGCATCTATGATTTTATTAGTCTTATTATCGGTCCTTTGTTTATCTGCTTTTTTTATTTTTTCCAGTTAAAGTTGTACTTTGGCTCTTTGATAAGGTAAGAACACAAATGTGTGTAGGTTACTAAAAATGTGTGTAAGAATACAAATGTGTGTAGGTTACACTGGCTCTTTTTTTTTTTTTTCAGTTAAATGAAGGTTCTATTCACGGAGGCAGGAATATTTTGTCTTAATTTCATAAAAAAAGGGAAACTTTCAATTTCAAATTGATTTGTGAAAAAAAAAAAAGGGAATTTGAAGCATTCCATGTTTTTCTGTTAATAAACAAATTTCTTGGTCTTGAGATTTTCTTTCAGAGTTTTTTGCGTGCTCATGAATGTTCACACATTTTTCAATGTGTATATGGTACATCTTACTTGAACGGTTGGAGAGTGGAGTGACAATATAATAAGTTCATGTACTGGCAAACATGAGACTTTTACCTTTAAATATACTTACACGAGTAGCTAGAACTTGCTAACCATGCACCAAAAAATGCAATATATTTAGATTTCTTTAATTTACGTCTCTGTCACTATTTAATACTGAGGAATACTTATTGTGGGCTCAGTGCAAAGGCGGACAATCAATGGAGAGGAGTCTATCATTTCATATCAGCCAAAATCGGTATTTCAATTTCTAAATATCATGCAAGATTTCATAGTTCTCAAGATGGGTATAACATGACAATTTATATGTTATTACAGGAACTTTGCAATGTGGAGATGTTTTCGTCTAGAATGTGGATGGGCAGGCCAGGTGGCATGACATATGGTTTAGATATCTTTTCCACTTCAAAATCATATTCCTTTAGCAGATGGTAATACTGATTGCAGGTATTTGCAGACGACAGAAAATTTTCTCCTGGTGTCCATCAACATGCCAAAATCAATTTCCCTAGGTCATCATTGACAGAGGAAAGCCTAAGGCTAGAACCATTGGGTGATGAGGTACTTCATATGACTCTCTCTAGCAGAAACTAGGATTTGGAAGCAAAAAAATGTGAAAATTGTCATTTTTTAACTTTGATCTTCTTATGTTCTTGTTGATAGAGGCTTCTGTTGTGTTCTTCCTATTGACCGTTCATCCAACTTTTGTAATATTTCAGCTGCTTACATATTTTGCTGAAAGGATGATATCCAAGAAAACACTGGAGAAAAATTATGTTATGCAAGTTGCAGGTGATCGGGTAAGATAATTTTTGTTATTATACATCTCCAGTGGGAATTGTAAGTTGTTGATTAAAATCAATCTTAGTCTATTGGATGAATATAAGTAGGATGAGGTTACCTACGATTTCTTTGATATAGTGAAAGCCAACAGAAATATTTTGTCAGATCAGTTAATTATCTTTGTATATGGAAAATGATTGTGTGATCAGATAGCAATAAGGTGCTGCTGCATCAAGGTAGCTAATTTGCTAAGCATGTGGAGTGGGAATGAATGCAAGAGCACATTGACAGTGCATGTAAAAATATTGATATATCACCAATAATTAGTGTAAAACAACGAGTAGTAACAAAATTTTTATATAAATATATGTACAAGCAGGCAAAGAAAATCACAAAAACTAAGAATGTGATACTAAAATGGGTATGAAAGTAGAGGCAAAGGCTCAGTTGACAGCAAAGGTGATTACCAGGTTGATGCAAAATGAACAACTAAATAGTTAATTGTACTGACATATAATAATATAATATATTTTTGCTCAAGAAAACAACTTAATCTTCAGAAATAATAAAGCCAAGGATAGGTTATTTTACAGAGTTTTCGGCTTGGTTGTTGAAGGTGCTTAATGGCTGAATAAAATTTAAGATGTGTTCATCATATGTACTTAAAAACATTTATATGTTCTGTGTTGGAAGATGAAAATTGGACTATCATTTATATGGTAATACAATGATATCAGCCCCTGTTTGGTGGAAATTAAAATTAAAATTTTAATTTAAGTCAAAGTCCCAACCATACATTTCATCAACTTTTATCAAAGTCTACTAAAAATCTGATCATATAAAGCTTAGAAAATATGATTTTTATAGCTGCCTTGTATAGATATTCAAGTTATATCTCCAATGCAGAAAATCATTGCCTTCACTTACAGAAGAAACGGACTGCTTGTGGGCTGCAAGTACCGGACAGTTGACAAAAAGTTTTGGCAGGTATTTAGTCAGTATTCACTCGAGAAACTCAAGTTGGGATGTATATTATCAAGACCTAATAATTATTATTTTTTTGATTAATGAGTTCAAACCAGCACTCTTTGAAATTAAACCCTCATTATAGTAAAACTAAGGTGTAAAGTAATACAATTTCACAACTCTGTTATCGAAGGTGTCGAACAGCATTGATCCTTTTTCATATTAATGAAGAGTACATGAATAAAATCCTAATGCTGATTGTCTAGATGAGTGATTAATGAAATCTGTATAAATAAAATATTTTGGTGGTGAACAGCAAATGATTGTATTCTGGGCGTTGACCTGATACTTTCAAATTTTTTGCTTCTAATTTTCAGGAAAAAGGTACTGAAAAAATATTTTATGGACTTGACAATATAGCAGATGCAGACGAGATCATTATTGTACACACTTGAACACTTGCTATTAGTGAATAGGGCCACCTCTGTTTTATGGCCTGATTATTATAGTTTGACTTCTATTATCATCATAGGTTGAAGGTGAAATGGATAAGTTGTCAATGGAAGAAGCTGGTTTTTTCAACTGTGTTAGCGTTCCTGATGGTGCACCGCAGACAGTTTCACTCACAGAACTACCATCTTCAGAGAAGGTTTGCTGAATAATGGAATGAATTTGCTTCAAGTTTGTGCTACATTAAATTACCATAAAGTTTTTGCCTCTTGATGCTTCATACTTCTGTTTTCATATGTGCTCCTTGCACCAGGATAACAGGTTCCAGTACCTATGGAACTGCAAAGATTATCTTGACAAGGTTATAGTCCTTCATGTTTGCATTCCTTTAAAAACATCTATTTTTGTACAGAATAGATAATTTTTTCCTATGTTTGATTACAATCCCTATTAGGTTTCTCGGATAATCTTGGCAACTGATGGTGATATACCTGGCCAAGCTTTAGCTGAGGAGCTCACTCGTCGACTTGGAGGAGAAAGGTTATGGTGCACCAACTTATCGCAGTTCAATTCAAAGAAGTCTTACTGCACATTGCATGTACTTGTTTCGGTAGAATCTAGTTCTGGCTCCTTTTATTTCAAACAAAAAAGCACCAGGCTACAATTCCACGGATTTTATTCTAGTCAGTAAATAATTTATGCTATAGAAAAAACTGAAAAAACTTGGTATAATAAAAAGATTCTATGGCGATCATATTGGTGATCTTTATGAACAAAGAAAAGATAGCCAGGGTACTCCATTCAGAAATGTGTTCATGCTTTTCTTCTTTAAGTTAAGACCTTTGTATCTTGTTTTCAACTCTGTCCCCACCCCCCCCCACAAGATATGCTCATTTTCCTCTGTGTAATTGTCTAAGTTGTCCTTTTCTTTTGATGATCATTAGATGCTGGCAAGTAAATTGGCCGAAGAAAGATGAGTTCAACTCTTTTAAAGATGCAAATGAG
Source organism: Fraxinus quadrangulata (assembly GCA_903798255.1). Taxonomy (NCBI): domain Eukaryota; kingdom Viridiplantae; phylum Streptophyta; class Magnoliopsida; order Lamiales; family Oleaceae; genus Fraxinus; species Fraxinus quadrangulata. The sequence goes on along the minus strand of CAIGRB010073499.1, from coordinate 17,971 downwards.
GTTGATACTTGCTCTACTATTTCCTACTTTATACTGTCTTTTACCTTTTTTCTCCCCTTAGAGGAGGGAAGGGGATTGAATGTCACTATTGGAACCCTTTTAACTTTTATTGTTCGAATGCCTGTAACTTTCTCGTACTTCCAGACCAGTTTATTTATGAGAATCAACTTTGACTCTGGCAAACATAGAGCAAAAGATTGAATGAGAATACAAGAAAAAATGACTATATTATAAAGTTTATTTTTCTCTGATGGCAAAGCATTTACAGCAAGTTTTAGATCTCCGCAAATGTTTGTTTTTGAGATGTTAGGCAATGACAAGAAAGAATGCAGCTGCACATTTTTCATTGGCAAGTTAGTCTTCAATTATATCATTGGAGTTATATTTATTGTTTGTAGGGAGGATAAGATGGTAGTGGACTGTAGTGTCAAGGAAGAAAAATAAGTTCTTGTATTTTATACTGATCTATGCAGTGATGTGTACCAAACATGCACTCTAAGTTTTAGGCCATTTTTCCCCGAATAATGTTATCTAGCACGAGTGGTGCTCCATTACTCTTTTTCCCTATACATTCCATTTAATAATTTACTCTTTAACACTACATGGAATTGCTTTAATCCTGAACAGTTACAGGGGCTGCGTTACATATGGTCATCGAACAGAAATTTAGCACAGCTTGATTGTTATGTTTGTCTTGTGCATTCAGGTTCTCAAATATCTAGGCACGGATGCTTTGAGAGACGTGATTGACAAAGCAGAATTGTATCAAACACACGACTGGAACTAATCAGCTTGATTTATCTATGGGCTAGTACATATTTACGCTGTATAAGAGGAGGATTCACCAGTTTGGTCAAGAAAGTTAATGCCTTATGGTGTACATTCTACCACGACATTGGTGTGGTATTATTTTCTGCATCTAGGAATTTTCTTTTGTTGTGTAAATTTTCTTGTCTTCTGATTGATGCAAGGCAGGAGAAAGTTCAGATCTTTAACTGTAACCAGGAAGAAGGGCCCGATTGAAATCTAATTTCTTTTTTCTTTTTAATGATGCAGGCTCCCTTCCATTATTTTAGTATTTTATTGAAACGGCCTTCCTTGTATTATTTGTTTAAGATTACAAGAAATAATAATTTTAATTTGAAATAGAGAAAGATTGCTCGATTGATTATAAACTAATAGTGTGTTTCGGCCACATTATTTAAAATGTATTTTGGAATAATAAATTAATAGAGAATGTGTGGTCGAAAAAGAAGGAAACGTTATTGATGTGATGAAAAATATTATTTCATTGAAGAATACGTGGTTGAAAATGAGTGAAAAAAGAAAAGTGAAAATTTTAATGTGGTTCAAACATGGGCTAAATAACATGCCTATTCGAAAAGAAAATGGCAGCGCCTCCCCTTGGCTTCACTAGAGGTGAAAGCAAAAATACACTGACGCATTCTTTATATGCGAAAATGAATGATGACTCTTAGGATCCGTTTGATAAGTAAAGGTGGAAAGAAATTTTAATTCCATATTAGTTGGAAAATAAAAATTCACAAAACCCATAGGAATTCGTTTTTCATGAAAACAAAGAAAATGTAGTTTAAAGTGCTTGTATCTTAAAATTCGGTTTTTATTTTCATGTTGCAATCAAACGGTCAAAGTGTAATTCTTTTTCCTCGAATGTGACATTTTCCATAGAAAATATGACAATCAAATAGGGCTTTAGTGCCTTGTTAAAGACTGTATTAGACATAAAGTTACCTTAATAAAAACTGTTGTTCACATCATTTTTAGACATATATAGTTACCTTAATAAAGACGGTCGTTCACATCATTTTGGCAAACATACTTGACTCTAAGAAATGACAAATTCAACTTTATTAACGTGTGTAAGTCTAAACTATCCAAACTCGGTATGGTTTAACTCGAATTATGTCTTGGTGTCACGCAGTGAGAATGCTTATCTCCCCATTCGGCACAGCAAGCACGCTAATAATTAGGCGTGATGCTTATTTTACCAAAGAGTGCACTAATGATGTGATCATATGCAGGTATTATCCCTAATATCCTACTCATAGCGTGCGTGTGTGCCAGTTGTTTGGGCTTGCCGGCCTCAGAATGAGGGGAGGGCGGCCTTGAGGCGTAATAACTTGGGAGCCAAATCTGCGATTCGTGAAAGTTGGTATCAGAGTGGGACAGCTCGAGCATGCGGTGTTGTTATGGGACAATGTCGTGTGTTCTTGCGGAGAAAAAATTTTGGGCCACGGATTGTGTTAGCAAGCTGGCGGAACACGATGAAGAAAGCTGTGGGGAGGACGGATGAAGAGGGCAGCGTTGCGCAATTGTCTATGTGCCTTTCAAGGAGTTTTGAGGAGCGCACATTACAGGACACAATAATGAAGATTGTGTTTTCTATTCGACATGTGTTGAGGCGCTGCGGTTTATAGGCCGTCCATCCGAGGTACTAATGCTCAGAGGGGCATAGGGTGAAGGTTGGTGTCGGAGGCGGTAAGTACGTGTTACTGCGGGTTGGTGAATGCCCGTCCATTTGGAAGTGGTGCCGTTGTTATTCTTTCAATGAGACGAATGCGTGTTGATGCAAAACTCACTTCTCGCTACGAGGACGTAAGTGAATTCGAATGGGGGAGAATGTCACGCAGTGAGAATGCTTATCTCCCCATTCGGCACGACAATCACACTAATAACTAGGCGTGAGGCCTATTTTACCAACGTGTGCACTAATGATATGATCATATGCAGGTATTCTCCCTAACATCCTACTCATAGCGTGCGTGTGTACCAGTTGTTCGGGCTTGCCGACCTCAGAATGAGGGGAGGGCGGCCTTGAGGCGTAATACCTCGGGAGCCAAACCTACGATCCGTGAAACTTGGACTGGTTCAACTTTATAAGCAGGTCATGCAGAGGTTAAATAACTCGACCTATAGTTTGTGTAGCTGACATATGCAAGCTTTTTTCTTTTCTTTTCTTTAAAAAGTCAATAGAAAAAAGCGAGTTAAAATAAATTTAAACGGTGTTGGGTATAACTATTTCAAGAATGGGGAAAACCCCCTCCCCGCCAAGCCCAACTGTTTAGAGAGAAAAAAAACACACACACACACACACACACACACACACTCTCTCTCTCTCTCTCTCTCTCTCTCTCTCTCAATTCCAAAAAACCATAGTTCTTGTTGTTCCAAAGTGTATATGATAGTATGAAAAAATTGTTAATGTGATCAAACAAACAAAGTTTTAACTCGCAGAAGTGTAGTTAAAACACAATGTTTAAGATTTTGGAAAAAATACAGTATTATAACTACAAATGAAAACCAAATAAAAATAAGTAGGAAATGATAATCCGAGGCAAGTGATGATACTTTCTTCTTAAGACAATATTGCCCCGTTACGATGCTCACAGTTGTCGACATTTGTCTTCCAAGATACAACATATTTGAATCCTATGGTAGCAACACTTCAAACTACAAGACAACTGTGAACGTGACTGAATTTCCTCTCTACAAGGAAAATGGTTTTGAAATGAATTTGGGAGAGTTTTTGCAATATATTTTATGAATGTAAAATACACATATGGTATGGGATACAAAAGGGACATCCAAGGAGTCCTATATATAGAGGATGAAGGGTTGTGAATGAAGTGTCCAACCTCAAACTTAGCAACTTTTGTCAAAGGTCGCACCATTTACTGTTGTTAGCCTGTCGCCATCGCTTCCCTCGAGCGATAAAAACAATGGCTTTTTCGCTAGCCTGTTGCTCGAGCGACAGTCCAGCGATAAGTTAGCAACATCCTTAATTAATTTTTCAGACAGTTTCCCTTATTTTCTTTCCAACTTTGGACCACAATTTCTCATTCATCCGAAATTGATTTTGAGATTCCAAATATATCACGACGATCTACTCGACGAGTAGAATAAGTTGATCTATTTAGATTTATAAATTGACCATCGGATCGAGTCCGAATATTTAGTCGAAATTGACACGAAAATTACTTTTCCAAAATTTTTATTTTATCACTTAACCAAATTTAAATCTTTCAAAACCAAATTCCAACTGTTTTTGGCGGAAATTCATATGCATTTTCACCTCCTTCATCACAAGAAATCATCTTTTCAGCCAAGACCCTGCTCGAATTTCACTTCACAATTTCAAAAAAAAAAAAAAAAAAACCTTTTATTAACAAAAATCGAATGGAAGACACATCAAAACTTCAAACCAATATGCAAATTAATCCCATTCAACCTTAAAAGCCAAGAATGTCAGTTGAACTTTCTGCAGAAGAACTTCTCAAAGAACATAAACTCCCCTTCCCATTCTTTAGGCCATTGTCTCAGAGAAAGGAGAATGCATGGGTCATTTATCTTTTTGTGATTCTTCACTTTGATAGCCTTTGGCCCTTTGCTGCGACAATGATTATCAATGACTGTTGGAGCAACTCTCGTGGACTATGTGCACTTGCATTAACTTCATTCTTTTAAATGGGTTGATTGTGATGTTTCCTATCTCTGTTAACATGCACTTCATTTTAATTTATTTTCAATTGGGATTCATGAAGAAACTGTGAGATTGCCGTTATAAAGTTGGGTTGATTATATGAAAAGGAAGGATTATTTTTTTTGATTTTTTTTTTAATTTCTACTAGGGGTTTCTTTCAGAAATTTGGGTATTTTCGGATAAACCACTAAATCTAGAAGTTTTGTCTATGAGGATTTGTAGAAAGATATTTTCTATTTCTCAAGAAAAAATTTATGGATGTTTTCGACACCCTTTTTAGTTGATTTTGTTGGGAATTTACTTAATCATACGCAGCGGAAAGTAAACAATTTTCAATTCCCACCAAGGATCTACATTGTATTTAGCTAGAAATTGTGACAGGAATTGTACAATTGATGAATTCTGTAAACTTCTTTGCTGATTCTCGAACTCCAATGATCACGATCTGCAATCCAAGCTGTCTAATTGTCCAGCCTCCACTGGTGATCCACACAGAAAACAAGAATGACTGTTATGATTTTTTTTTTGTGCTAGCAAGAATAATGAAAAATTCCTTACAATTCTCAAACCCTAGTAGCATATTAATATAAGCTCAAGTGGGCTCTGCCCATCTCTTAAACTTAACCTAATCCAATATTTAATTAATCAAATTAATTAAGTTTGGTCCATGAATTCGGGCATATTAATAAGCAACCCAATTAATTAATTATCCAACACTTGTCAATTAATTAATTGGTAAATCTCATTCTTCTTGTTCTTTTTTGTGTGTGACACATTAGGTTCCCAATCACGATGTATAACGACGTAAATATTATTTTGATTTGATCAAAATCGATAAATTAAAACACTCCTTTTAATTTATCACTAATTCACTTTCGTTGTCCCAGATTGACATCTAGCAATGTGTCAGGGCAATACATGTGACGGGAAATGTCATGTAGTGTGACAAAATCAAACTTGTTCGCTTACCATGAAACTATAATCATTTCGTCAATATGATCCGATCAATTATGAGATATGGATATGTGTCAATCTCGTTTATCGATCATATCTTTTATCCTACTGTTAAGTCAATGTAAGTCGAAAAACTCATTTTCGACTTATGAGTTCACCTGGCCAAGGATTTTATTATCCACTTAACTGGATAAAATGTAGATCATAATCTCTTACTATCTAAGAGTGACAAATCCTCTATTGATCACTCACAACATTCATATGATTCTTGACATACCTGAATGATGTCGTATTAGTGACCCTTGGCAGAACAACATCCAACACCACCAAAGTATGACCGTCCTCATATAAGGCACTATGATGACCTCAAGTCAAAGGACCAATTCCACTACCGAACATTAGAGATTAACCACTAACATTTAGATAGTTATCCATGTGGAATCTCTCACTGGGTCTCCAATGTTTTGTTCTATAACAAAACATCAACGTATTCATTCAAGTGTCACCACACTTTAACTTGTGAAATCAGCTACTTACTTCACAAGTAAAAATGACACACGTGATGGTCTATCCGTAATAACGATATCCGTATCTCGTTATTACTTTGACCACTGACGATTTAAGATTAAGTCATATGTAATTTGTATCTCACAATCACAACTTCTTGTGATTAACAAATCACCAAGACTTGAATCTACGGATTTTATTATTTAATTCAATTAAATAATAGATATTACCATTAATATGTATCGATTATATATATATATTTAAAGAGTTTATGTCCCAAGTTGATTGGACCTAGAGCATAACACCTACAGATTTTTATGAGGAACAAATTATCCATGAATTTTGAACATGGTGAAATAGTCTCCAGAATATTACCTCTTGTTTTGGTTGCGAACTTGAAAAGCCAGCTGAATTTAAATTGTTTATAGTGAATGTTGCTCCTATGATGCTAAGAATTTTGACATAGAACAGTATCATTTGGAAATCACCAGTTGTGGTTCACTCCTATGATTAACAGGATTATGATTGCTTAGATAACAGAAGTAATCTTAGATCTTAATGAAGCTTTCTGGTTAACATTTTGGTTCTGAATGCTAAAACTAGTTTCTTTTGGACGATGCTTTTGAACTTCTACCAATGTAACTGCAACTTTTCCTTCAAAAACATTTTTTATTTTATATTCAAAAGTGATTAGCGCCCTTCTCTCTGTATCGCAAGTAAAATTTTGCATAATCCCACCATTTTCTTCTCTTCGTCTGATCTATTATAGTTGTAGAGCGGCAAAACTCTCTGGCTTATTTGCTGCTGCTTCAAGGAACAAGACCATAATTTACTTACAAAAACTAGATGTGTCTCATTTATCTCATTGAGTAGTAAATACTTTTGTTCAGCTAAATTTCTATTACTGAAATACGACTAGGCTTGGGAGTCCTAAACTCAGATGGATAAGAGTGGTATGCCATCACTGATAGTTCTGCTGCAACTGTAGGCTTGATGAAATGGGAGCTTTACGGCTGACATATTTTGCAAAAGATCAGGAGTTTTGGAGTGTTTTCACGAGCCCATGCTTGCATGCAGGGGTTTTCCACCTTATAATCAATCTCTCTTGTATAATATTTGTTGGAATTCACCTAGAGCAAGAGTTTGGACAGTGTAAAATTTCTGTTCTTATCTAATTATAATTCAGAAAATCGGTAACTAGATTTGAATTCCTTCTCATTAGTGAGTTATCTTATCGGTAACTAGATTTTTTACCCTTTTTTTCTGTGCAGCAAGGATAGGGGTTATCTACGTACTTTCAGCTCTTACCGGAAGTTTGGTAGCTGCTCTCTTTCTTCAAGATAGGCTATGTACAAAAGATACCTTTTCGTCTAAGCATTGTTCTTTTACGTCTTGCAATGAATAAATGTTGTGTATGGCCTGGAATGCTTATTCACTATAGTATATATTCAAGCAATGGGCCTAATTACAAGTATATATAGTATAATTTTTCTTGAAAGAACGTGTAGATAGCTTGGTTTATACATAATATTTGATACAAGAAAGCTATTAAATTTTACGAGGAATCCAAGAAAAACTCAATTTCTATTGTAATCATCGTCATTTTGTTTCACAACTCCCAAAAGATAAATAAATATACAAGAAACAATTAAATATTGGATCCATGGTCGTCATTTTGTTTTATGCAACTCTGGAAAATGATCATCATGCTAAACTAGCTGGGAAAACATAACGTAAATAATTGGATTAAAAAAAGGTCTAATAACTAGTGCTTCATGATTGAATTATCTACTCTTGTCAGCCGATTTTGTTGAAGGTAGCGTTCCAAACACCTTGTCCCAGAGTGAGGAAGTTATACCAAATCCTTTATTCTGGATGCGGAAATGATGATTCAAATGGTATTTCTGCAAAACAAAATAGTGAAATTTTTCCAAAACGATCATTTAGTTTCAAGACAAATCCACACTTCTTCCAAGTTGCTGTAGAATTACTACTAAATTCTATGGTGCCTGTCAACTACATGCCATGCATTACTATTTTAACTATATAATATTGAATTAAATTGACTAAAGTAGCTCTGATATCTGTATTTTTGGTTGTAAACCAGCGGGAGAAATGACAGCATAGCAAATATACATTAATGAGATTCTATAACTATTTAGGCTAGCAGTTCTCAGCTTAAGGTGGTCATACAATCGAATGAAATTAAAATGCTGCAATAACTTGTTGGCAATATGCAAATTATTACCTTCAGACTTTTAAGTACGTCACTGGTTGGCTGCCCATGATGCAAATAGTAATGGGTTACATCGTACATTAAATAACCTAGTAGACCACCTCCAAACAGAGCAGGAGCGGTAGAAGGGGTAGACATGAATTTTATCGAGTTCCAGAACTGCAATTTGCATTATGGAAAAGTATCTAAGCAAAAAAAAAAAAAAAAGACTTTAGTTTGTGGGATAGAACATACTGGTACACAAAGAATAGCAGTTGCAGCGGGAGGGAAAACAAGGCGTAGGCCATCCATTGGATGCTTATGATGACAACCGTGAAGAAGATAATGAATGGTGTTTCCCCTAACAAATCACTCAAAAGTATTCAGAAACATGGCTGAAAAAAAAACTAAGGGCTCAAAAGTCCACACACAGATAGATGAGAGAAACCAAGAGAAACAGAGAAAGGAAAGCTTACCAATATCTCTTCGTCTTGATATGGAAAAGGAAGCGATGCAGAGTGTATTCTAGCAAACTCCATATAAATATGCCAAATGCCACCATCAATGCCACCTGTGGAATGGTATGGCCCATCCGAATGGACATCAAAATGAACCAGCTGACAACTGGGAGCCAAATGAGGGGGATTACATACCACTCTGTGCGCGTCAGAAACTGTTTGAAGAGGAGTAAACAATTCAGTAATTTGCAATATCACCATGAGTATGTTGAGGAAAAAAAATCTGTCAATTTATCATCAGTTAATGAAATGATGGTAGTGTTTAAAGGTTACCTCCCAAAAATCACTTTCAAAAAATCGAGGGCCTTCTTTGCTAGCGATTGGCTGGTGAACCCATTCCTGATAAGCTTCACCAAGATGTCCAACCTGTAAGAATTCCGTATGAATTACAAGTAGGAAAATGAGAGCGCTAGAAAGGGACACACAAGAACAAGATGTAAAGTAAGATAGTGGACTGCAAAAGAAAATACATTTACCAGGTCAAAAGATTAAATTTTGTGTTTCCCATTAAAAAAGTTGAAGAAAAAGCCAACATCACAGGTCGGCGACTCGGCAGGATCAAATAAAAAAAATGTGCAAAGAATTAGCATGAACAAGATCCATTTAATGTAGAGCTTGAGGAAATTGTTTCAACGGTTAACCTGGAAGACAAGAGGCTTATTAAGGTCCACGGTAAAGCCTTGTGCAACCATCTTTGGTTCCTCAAAATGTAACTACTGTGCAGAGGAAGAGAGAATTTGAAGAGTTAGGCAGGTAAACACCAAAACATCAAACTAAAAAAGGCTTAGTCAGAAAAGAGACAAGGACTGACAAATTACAAGAAAAATGCCATAAAAATTAGATCCATGAACTTCATTGTTTCTTATTCTAAAGTTGTTTCCCATGCACGAATATGCTCATCTATTTTATATTCTCAATCCAGAAAATGTATATATTCATCATGTCTGATAAAGTGCTTAATTTGCAACCATTTATTCGATACCAATCCAGTCGCCTGCAGTAAAAGATTCCCACTACATAATTGAAGATAGTGGATGGTGAGCAGATGCACTTAACTACATATGACCAAGAAATTAATTTGCATATCATGAGGGGGGAAAGCCCACACGAAGTCGTCGAAAGTTAAATGCACATGCACATGCACTCACTCATGATGTATATAACATAAGAATCCTTTCGATTGATTTTTCAGTTCATAATCCAAATAGGAAAAAAGGGATTAACATCATGAATACCAACACCAATTCCAAAAGAATAAAAATTAGATTTTGCATTTACAAGTTGCGCTGGATTGACGAACTATACTGCAAAAATACTACCACTTTTGCGCAATGAAAAGATTTTAAAAAAAAATATTATAAATTATTGATATGTAGAACATATTAATCAGATAGCTCAGTAAGCACTTAACCACACTTTAGGAAGTGCATCAGCAAATTACAATAACAAAATGGACCATAAATCAACAAACCCAACCCACAATGAACTTCACAAGTGGCAACTTTATTCAAGAAAATCCCATCAAGTAATCTAAATCTCAAAATTGTCACTAATTAAGGCACGGAAAAAATAAAGTCATAATTTTTTCTTCATAAAGAACCAAACTTTCTTTTAAAATTCAGATATTTCTATATCAGAAATTAAGAATCCATGAAATTCCCGGCTTCTAATCTAATATATTCAACAATATACTTTTGCATTGCCCCAACAAATGACAAATCTAGATGCGAAAACACACCAAATTTCTGCCAAAAGATACACAGATCTAGTACTTAAAATATAATAAGAAAATTCCTAAGACAAAATTAAAGAAATAAAAACACTAACCCAGTGTAATGCTGGTCCAATCTTTCAATTTCAGCTAAGAGGTTTCTCACTCTAAATTACAACCGCCGCAAACAAAATGCGCCACCACTACGTAGCGTTTATAGTCAGCCGATTATTGGGTGGACACACACGTGTGTGTGTGTGTGTGTAATTATATATTTATGGACGTAGAAAAAGTATTTATTTTGGATGATCGTGGCCGCAGATCTGAGCCAATTGGCTAATATCTTCGCTTTGATGGTTTTGACGTGATCCTGAATGCCTTGTTGTGA